>VZTT01009583.1:3547-27088 GCA_013400855.1 Buphagus erythrorhynchus
CTTATTTGCTCAAGTACAAAATTAACAGAAAGACTGGCCCAAATTACTCAAATGACTACTTTAAATGTGGTATTACTGTGTTTTTATTATCAGGCCTTTATATTTAGCTACCAGTTCTCCCAAGATGAACAGTGATCTCTGCATTTTTCTTGAAGTTTATGCAAGTGGAAAGCATTGAGCAAATAAGCAACATTATTTCAACGTTTTTATAGTAAAATGTCTACTGAAAACTACACAAAAGCTTAATTCAGGTTATTGTTATAAACCCTAACAATGTTTACTGGAGTAAAACATCTGGACAAGGCTGCTCTCATATTTAGTTCAATTGCGAAGTGTCAGGAATTAGTTTGCATCTCTAGATACTTGCACTTGAAACTGAGATGTGGAGGAAAATAAGCCCGGCAGATGAGATCTCAAACACTTAGTATTTTTTCCAGCTCAAGCTTTTCATACCTTAGATAAAATGCGTTACCTCATTTATTAACATCAGGTTAAGCTTAACAGCTAAGAATTTTTGAGAGAGAGAACTTAATTTTATCAAACAGCAAAGAGAACTGTGCAAGCAACACACAGTAAAACAGAAAGCCAAGTCACAGAATCAAATTTGAGCTAGCATCTATTAAAATCTAGTTCAAACAGTGAAGCTCACTTTCATACTGTACTTTTTAACACAATGACAAAGCAAATCATACAATCCAGACTGAATAAACCAGATGTTACAATTTACAGGCTCTAGACTCATTCCTTCCAATTTATACAAACCATTTTCTATAAAGTAAAGTAAGACTGAGATCTCAATTTTTCAGAAACTAGAAGTATTGCTAAATCACAGATGCCATTTTAAATAATAAATATATCAGTACATGGAAAAGATTCATAAACATATTTTTTTAGAAAGCATCACTACATTATGAGCTGCTACTCGGGCTTTGTACAAACTTAAGAAGGAAGAAATATCCCTCCTTCAAAGAGTTGTTACAGATTTGTTTGGTTTTCACTGTATTTTTCCTGTTCAGCTTCAATTGCACTGAGCAACCTTTAAGTGAAAAGTTAGTTTTTGAGGTCAGATTGAGCAAATCTATCCAAAGATTTTCATTAAGTCCTGGATTGCTTGCCTGCCTGTAATGCTATGGTTCTCGTATTACACTGTGTCATAATCACCTCTATTTAAAATGAGAAACCAACTCTGTTTAAACACTTACTGTCATGTCAAGATCTTCAACAAACTACACTGCAGCCATGCTACTGTACACATCAGGGACATGACTACCACCTCTTTAAAAAAGAAAATCAACTCCCTTTAATTCCTGGATGGATCTAGACATCTGGAATCAAGTATATACATAAGGAAGAACCACACAGCTGTAACTGTATAAATATTTTTCTTACCAATTCCCTGCCAAGAGCATCTCAAAATTATAAGATCAATTTCACAGACGAGAAATAAAACTAAGGTCACACAGGCAGAAAGGCTTTTAGAATTTGGGTAATCATATTTGGCATGAGAGGTAATCCAGGGCCAACACACAGTCTCATCTTGGATCACATTTTCCAGATTTTGTTTCCTGTGAACTTCTGGGGCGGAGCGGGTGTCTCCTTAAACTGGCATAATGATTATTACTGATTTTATCATAAGAATTTCTGGCATCCACTTCAAATAACAATCCAGCAGACAACACACATTCCAGCTTGTGTTATTAGGATTAAAACAGGAACCCCTTTCTACTAACATATTCCTTCCAACAAGGGTTATCTAAGCAATTGCCAAACTGATTGCAGTTGATTACAGTATGATGATGCATAGACACTTAGGTATATTTGTTAGCTGAAAATACTGCAGCAAATATAAGTCTTCAGAGGTTTGATTTATAAAAAAGCTTGAGAATGCCATTTTGATATAACACAGTACCTTGGAACCCACAAAGCACATGGAACAGTATTTCTAGATTCAGAACACTAGCAGAGATTGGGTTTTTTTGCTCACCCCCAGCCAAACAGACAGCATTCTGCCTTCTCATACAAACTCGTAATACCTGTGTGACTTCATTATTGAAATTAATAGATACGGTCATCTATCACTGATGGACTAAAAATTCATTCTTTCCTCTGACACATCTGCTAAGCCAACAGAAGGAAAAAGTTAACCACAGAAGCCTGCAAATGTGTTGTGTGTATAGATGAACATCTACATCAAGTATCAGTGGCACCAATTCTTTGGCACTTATACTTTGCATAATCACATTAATCAAAGTTTGGGGCTTGGTTTGGTTTTGTACTGTGGCTAAACAACACTGACAAGTATCACCATTCCAGAGACTGGCCATATTTTAGGAACTTGTGATGGCTTTTCCATTCATACAAAACCATTCATAAAGGAACAAAGCTATGGAAGGATGTCACAGTATCAGACCGCAATAAAGACACACTGCGGCAGACCAGCTCAAACCTTAGATAACTGTAGTCACATTAGACTTTCACTTTATTAGGTTTATGAAAACCTTCCAGAATTCACACACTCCTACTTATTGTGCAAGTTTGGCCATGACAATCATTATAGGTCATCTTCGTCAAGTCCTTCTCATGGATTCCAACTTCTTGTATGAAATGCTTTATATGGCATCACACAAGATGCTTAACATACACACCAACACTTCTGTTAAAGCTATTCTGGTCACTTGTTAACAGACAACTCAAGAGTCTGCTCCTAATCTTCATCCTCAAAGGTTTTACCTCTTCACAACCCATTTCTTTAACTACAGCTAATGTATTTCAAAAGATGAGAACTGCGAACACAATCTTGAAAGAGAGGTACTTCAGCAAACAGTAATGTAAAGCGACAATATTAGTTTTGAATACTTAATGACAGCTGGACAAGATGTTGCACTTTCACGAAGAAGTATCTCACAAATCACATGCAACTTGTGGCAGCAGGGATGACTGTACAGACTGTGGGTTCAGCAACACAGGGCTAGACAGCAGGAATCCTGCAAATTTTCAAAGGGCAAACTATTATATAAGCTGTGATCAAAACCACTTCCACATTCCTTGCCTCACAGAACTCTGATACCAAGTAACATTTAAATAATTGTCCAGAGCTCTGAAAATCACCTCGTCAACACTCCAAGTACCCTTAAAATAAAAGTTTTAGGTTTGTTATCACAGTCTTCTCCAGGACTTTGATAGTTCTCTCCAAACTGTTTTTGCATATTTTGGTCTAATCACCACACATAAATGGCAGTATGCTACTCAAGACAGGGTGCCAGCAATCTGCTGGCAGCTGGCAGCAGGGTGAGCAGTGAAGCACAGGGATGATGATGCTGGAATGCAGACACCCTTCCAGCAGATTTGCTTGCTGAACCTTTTTAAACCTAAGATTCCTGTCAGCCCATGTCTTTAGCCTGTCAAGGTCCCTCTGAACGGCATCACAGGCATCTGTTGTGTTGTGTCATCCACTCCTTCCAGTTTTGCATCATCTGTGAACTTGCTTACTTGGTTCATAATGTCCCATCTCTCAGGTATTATTAATGAAAATAAACAGCCCAGGCACTACTATCAACCCCTAGGGCACACCACTGCTAACTGGCCTACAGCTGGACTTTGTGTCACTACTCACACCCCTTGGAGCCCAGCATTTCAGCCAATTTGAAATCCCTTTCCCTCTCTACTTAGCTAGACCAGATGGCGAGGGTGTTAAAGGAGACAACGACAAAAGCACTGTTAAAGTCAAACAGTACAAACTTCTCTTTTCTCCTCCATCAACCTAGTCATTTTGTCACAGAGGGCTGCCAGCTTGGTCAAGCATGATTTCTCCTTCCTAAAGCTACAATGACCATTGCTAATCATCTTCGTGTCCTTCTTATGTTTGGAAATGGCTTCACAGGAGAATTTGTCAATCATCTTCCCAGAGGTCTAGGTGTGGCTGAGCAGTCTGCAAATACCCAGATCCTCCCGCCCTTCTTGGAGGCAAAAAGCAACACTTGTGTTCTTCCAGCCCTCCAGAAGAGTATTCTATTATCTCAATCTCTCACAAACAATTCAAGAGTGGTTTTGCTATGATATCAGCTCTGACCACTCGTAGGTTCCCATGGACTTTCTTACAGCCAACTTTTTAAAATGTTCCCTTACCTTGTCCTTCTCTACTGAGGCTAAGTCTTCATTGCTCCAGACTTTCCCACTAGTCCCTAATGTCTGAAATTCCAGACAACAAATCCTACCAATACAGACCAAGGTAAAAAAGACATCTAATATCTCAGCTTTTTCCATGTTTTCCTTCATCTCCCTCTGGCTGGTGATGTACTTGCAGAAGTTTTTCCTGTTGCCCTTCATGTCCCTAAACACCTACCTGAAAACTGAGGTCCAAAGCCCATCCCAGTCATAACTCTTCTACATTCCATTCCTCGTGCACAAACAAGCAGGAGGTGCAGTGAAGTTCAGATTCAAAAAACAGTAAAATAAGGCAGAAGGCACTTCTTGAAAAACTTCATACTGGGCCTATTGTAACTTAACCATTGTAATACAGTACACACAAAACAAGGCAACTATAACCAACTCCAAATTGCCTCTCTACTCTGTTTAGCCTTACAGCACAAGTATCATGCTAATGATGGCTAAGCTTGCTCCTGCAGTCAGAAATAGAGTGTGGCTGACAGAAGTGATATGCACTGGAATGAGCATAATTAGGCAGCGACACAGCTGTCTTCTCAACAGTAGCAACAATCAACAATCTCTGTGTTTGTAACTGTGATGAAAGTGAATTGTTACTGTCAGGAAATCTAAATTATGCATCCCGGTGATTATGTATTCTGTGTTTTACGTTCACAGCTCTTTCATCTTATGTATTAACTCCTACCTTACGGCCTGCCCTGCATTTCTAGGTCAAGGCAACGTCACACACATGTCAAGAGGTGAAATGTTATAACCAACAATTTAAACAACTCACTAGTTCTGGACAGTATACACTGAAGATCTCTGACTGTATATGGTAAATGATTGAGCCACCAACAAGCACATACCAAAGCCAGCTTTATACCACAGGACAGTGGATGCTGCACTCACATGCAAAATAAAAGCAGCTCTGAGAACTGGAACCATACTTTAGGGCAATCAGCTGGTTTAAAGAGAGTGTCCAAAACAAACAGCAGCAATAAAAGCTGTAGAGAAGTAGACTAGCTGATATTAACAGCCTGACATCTGTTAAGACAAAAATGAGATCTTTGCACTTATAAAAAGCAATGTATTCCCAAACTTCAGTGTGTTTTAAAATAATAAATTACGTCAAACCTAACTAAGGCTAGGTTAGCAACTAAGAGGGATAAATACAATCCAATTTTGTAGAGGTCCAGATATGCTTTAGAATATCCAGCTATAGACATTTCAGCCACTCTACCACTGTGTGATGAGGCAACTCTTAAAGGCACAAGGAGTCTGAACATCTGTAGAAACATCAACAAACAAAGAAAAGCTGAGGAAACCAACAGTATATCCTTAATCAGTTCCCTCTAGATCAGTGGCTCCCTAACTGATTTAACTGGTTTTTTAAAAAGCCTTTGAACAAAACTTTAATTAAATCTATTCCAAAACAAGCACCCATTTTGTCCTAGTGCTCTAGGTAAAACTCCAGTGCATTTACAAGTATAATCAGCTCAGCACAGCTCTCCCTCTTTCCTCTATAAAAACAGCTATTTATGTTTGACTCCAACCCACACTAAAACTCAAACACCCAGCATGCAGCTCTTTCATCTACTTCTTTCTCACAACCTGATCAACAGTAGAATGGCATATGAAGAAAGGTTTGGGTGTGATACCTTCAGAAAACAGTCAGAAAGGTTTTTGTTCTGTCTGTGATAATGAATACAAAGACCTGCCTGAGCAACTGCTTCTGCTACTGGAAATGCATCATACCTGCACAAAAAAAATACCATTTTCACAGAATCATAGAATAGTTTGGGTTGGAGGAGAGCTTTTAAAGTTCATTTAGTCCAACGACCCCCTGCAGTGAGCAGGGATATCTTCAACTAGACCACGTTGTTCAATGCCCCACTCAACCTGACCTTTAACACTTCCAGGGATGGGGCATCTACCACCTCTCTGGGCAACCTCTTACAGTGTTTCACCACCCTCACTGGAAAACATTTCTTCCATATGTCTAATCTAAATAGACTCCTTCAGCTTAAAGTCATTACCCCTTGTACTACCCCTCTGAGTAGTGAAGCCTGCAGTAAGGTCTACCCAGAGGCTTCTCCTGGCTGAATGATCCCAATTCTTTCAGCCTTTCCTTACAGGAGGTTTGCTCCAGCCCTCTACTCTTCTTCATGGCTCTCCTCTGGATGCAGTATAAGAAGTCTGTGTCCTTCCTGTGCTGGGGACCCCAGAGCTGGATGCAGCACTGTGGGTGGGGTCTCTGCAGAGCAGAGGGTGTCACCAGCAAATTAGCTGAGGGTGCACCTGATCCCTTTAACTATGTCATTAATGAAGACATTAAATAGCACAGACACCTGAGGGGCACCATTTGTCACCAATGTCCTTTGGGACACTGAGCTGCTGGTTGCATCCAGAGAGCAGTGGTCAATGGCTCAGTGTCCCAGTGGACATCAGTGAGAGGTGGTTTAACCCATCAGATTTAAAGCTCAATGGAACAGGTACCAAAACAAATGAAAACAAAAGAAGAAAACCAAGATACTATGAAAATTAGTGCTATTCATTTAAATTTTACTCATTTTCCAGTTACTACATCCATTCAAAAAGCAAAATTATATCTCTTCTCAACACATTAATTGAAAATCTAGGTATTAACATGAGACTTGTAACATCTCAGGCATCCCTAAAGGCCAGGACACTCAAAGCCATGTCTGTATCTACACAATTCTGACCAAGCATTTGAAAGCCTATCTAGAAACAGCACAATGGGTCACACTACTCAGCATTTCACACATCTAAAGGGCATCTGAGCATGGAAAGCAGAGACTGCTTCCATCTCTACAAGTTATTTCTGCACACACCAAGGAAAAAGTGTGATCAACTGACAAGCAACAATTTTATTAAAAGATTTTAAAATAATTATTTTTGTCCAGAAACTGATGGCACTCACTAATTAGCAGATACACAGGTCTGTTAGAGTCACAGTATTTAGGCTTTTAGCAAAATATGCAGAAAAAAGCTTCAGCAAGCAAAAATCTTACTAGTGATTCACAGGTCAGACACAACTCAGAGAATTCCAGTTTAGAGTGGACCAGACAATGGTTCTTTACTATTTGGACTTCTAAAGAAATAGAATTTATTTTACAAAACTGAGAAACTTAGATTAACTATTATAAATTATCATTTCAATACTGTGGACCATTTCATAATATTACTTCCTTTTCATGAAGAGAATTTCTGTGTTTTTTATCAGATCTCACCCTATCCAATGGCCACTGCTAACAATCTTCAACCAAAAAAAAAATTATTGTACAATATATATCTGTTTATGCTATGTGAGTCTGGGAGAGAAGAAAAAAAATTAAGGAAAAAAAAACATCAAGCACCTTTAGTATGGGGATTTTTCCTGCTACTGGTTTTTAATTCCAGTATGCTCAAAACTGAACAAAATGGCAATAGTTTCTTATTCCATTGCATAGATTTCCTTGTATATAAGGAGAAGAAACACACCCTTAATAAGGAGTTTCTCTCCAGGGCTACATCTATCATAGGTCAGTCTTCAATATGAAAACCAGCAACAAGCTCATCAAACCCTTCCTGAGCACTAAGTACTAAGACTAACAGTGAGCGCTACTAGGCCAAATTTCTCAAGGAATCTTACGGACATTCAGTTTTCAGAAATACTGATATGACTAGGACTATGCTACTAAATATTACAAATAAAGTCCCCACCAGGTCACCTGTCTGCATTAAACTGCACTTAAGCATACTGTGACATCTGTACACATCGGCTGAGAAAACAACCAGCACTTCACTTTCATAAAGGAAAAACCAAAATAAAAGGCCTTCAGATGCTGAATAATGGAATCTTCTGCTAGCTTTCCTAAAGTTGGTTTCATAAAGGTTTCAGAATTTGAAATTTCAAGATCAATATAAGCAGCACAGGAAAACTTAAAACAATCCTCTCAAAATACTAGCTTAGAAACGAGACTAAGAAACTGTGACCCAAATACACATATTTTACATTATGCTGGTTACCACTGAACGAGAAAAACTGGTTTGCCCACATGGACAAAAGTACAGTATTACTCACCCAACGAATGTTTCCCTAATTCGACTTTACTAAAATGAACATGCTCTTCAGTCTATTCCTGAGGAAAACTCCGTGATTGCACAAAGTGATCCTACAGTTTCATTATGAATATGCAAAGGGCAGAAAATGGCAACAGTGGTCAGGCAGCATATACTGAGACGATGTAGGAGCTAAAAAAACATAATGCCAGCGTATCATTAAGGCTTAGTACTTAACACAGATGAAAGGTTTGTGTGATAGCTGAATATTTGAAAACTTTTGACCCCACCAACACTTTTGGGAACAAGAGCTGTCAAGATGCAACACTGCACCAGTTAAACAGAACCCTACCTTCTCAAGCATCTCTGAACTTCCATGACAATCTCTGAGACAAGGTATTTATTTAGATACTTCCCCGTCCCTTTTTAAAGTATTTGCTATCACTTGAAAAGCTTTGTCTTGAAACAACCAGATGTCTTCCACTATCAAATTGCTAGCTATTCTGTTTTTTTCCAGAAATTTCATATAATAGTTATAATTTTGTGGTGGGCTGACCTTGGCTCGACACCATGTGTCCACCAAAGACATTCTCATCACTTTCACTTCTTAACTGGACAGGGCAGAGAAAATACAATGAAAGGCTCTTGGGTCAAGGTAAGGACAGGGTCATCAGTCACCAACTACTGTCAAGGACAAGACAATCTTGACTTGCAAGTTGAGTTTGTTTACAATTTAATTTATAACCAATCAAATCAAGAGTAGGACAATGAGAAACAACTTTCTCCCTTCTTCAGCATGGGGAATCTCCCATGGGAGATTATCCTCCATTAACTTCTCCAACGTGAGTCCTTCCCATGGGCTCAATTCATGAACCCACTGCTCCAGCATAGGTCCCATCCACAGGGTACAGTCCTTTAGGAACAGACTGCTCCAGCAGGGGTCCCCTGTGGGGTCACATGTCCTGGCAGAAGACATGCTTCAGCCTGGGCTTCTCTCCATGATCCACAGGTCCTGCCAGGAGCATCCTCCAGCATGAACCCAGGCTTCCCATAGGGTCCCAGTCTCCTCTGGACACCCACTTTCGGCATGGGAATCTCCAGGGGTTCCAAGTGGGTGTCTGCTTCACCTTGGACCTCCACAGACCAAAGGGGCACAGCCTGGCTCACCACAGTCTTTGCCCATGGGCAGCCAGGGAATCTCTGCTCCAGCACCTGGGGCCTCTCCTGCCCTGACCTTGGTGACTGCAGAGCTGCTTCTCTCCTATGCTCACTCCTGTCTGTCTGCAATTGTTCCCACACAAACACTTTTTCCCCTTCTTAAATCTGTTATCCCACCACTGCACGGGCTCAGCCTTGGCCAGCAGCACTTCCACCTTGGAGCCATCTGGCACCAGCTATGCCAGACATGAGGGGAGCTTCTCTCAAGCCACACCCGAGCCCTTCCTGCTACCAAAACCTTTCCATGCAAGCCTAATATATTATTGCATAAAACTTGAAGAAGACCTAAAAAGGAAAATTAGTATTAGTATTTATGCTTCATTTTTAGATATCCTTGGCTGTGAAGAGTCAGCTTCAGCCTCCTCTCCCCTCATCTCAGTAACATAATTCTTCAACCTTAGATTTCAACAGTGAAATGTCTTTAGAGTTATGTATTAATAGTTTTATAAAAAATACTTACTACAGAAATATTAGTCCTTCTACTAATATAGATAATATTCTACTAATATAGAAATATTAGTACTTCTACTAAACTACTTCATTATCCATTTAAAGATGAGCGCTACTTTTTATAGACTTTTTATTTCCATAAATTAAATAAATAAAAAGCCGCCTGCAGATGAATCAAGCTTTTTAATTCATCTATGTCTATAAATAAACAGAGGCAGAGGGGAAGAGTTACTATCTGTTATAGAAACAACCACACATGTAGCATTCCAAGGCTGTTCATAAAAGATCTTGTGTGTGTGCAGTGTATGGAGCTACCTTGGAACCTTGCTAATGGGATTTTGCATACAACAGGCTTAAAAGAATCCTCCAAGGTATCATCTCATGGCAAGTAGCTATTCTCATGTACAGTTCATGGGACATTTAAAAGGTTTGATGATGAAAAATTCTTGCCATTCTAACAAAAAAATTGCACTGCTCTTCCCCAAATTCATCCTGTAGAGACCAAGATATCTCAGTAAAACCACAGACCAAGTCCATACTTGCTAAAAGTAGAACATGACAGTAGTTGGCATCATACTATTGTACACTTCTTGTGACAAGTGTTGGGTTTTTCTTATATTTAACTCACTGTCATCTTTCCTAAGAGCCTCCTCCTAAAGAAGAAAAGATGATACACAAACACAAACGGAGAAGGCACGATTACCTTATACAATACTCATTGCTCAGCTCTCTGTTAATTCCCTACTGCCTGATACTACAGTTTATATGTATTTGGCTTTATTTAAATAAGAAAACAAAGGTTTTTAGCTTTGTGTATCTCTGCAATCTGAATTTATGGTAACAGTTTAGCTTTATATCAAATCCAAACTTGAGTTAACAGTTTCAGAGGTCTTTATGCGCACCACATTTCTCTCTTCAAAAAGCAGATAGAAAAGACAAAAGCTCTTGAGTGGGAGGAAGCAACAGAGAAAGGGAAGAATGTATCAGCTTGCCAAAAATGTGCCACAGCCTCTACAATATAATGTTAATAATTCTGCCTAATGCAAATGCAATAAAGCTCAGCATTTCATATCCAGAGTCAATCCTTTTCCTATTACTGGACAAAAAATACACTACAGACTTTTTTTTTATGTTTTAAGAATGACTCATTTGCTACTCCTTTAAATTGAAGGCTGCCATCTGAGGTTTCCAACGACATTTTTTCAGAAACTGCTTTCACATGTATGGAACAGAATACTATTTTAAAGACTCTGGATTGCTTTTTCTGGCTTTATTTCTGAAAATTTTGACATAGTTTTGCACCAAAAAAAGCAGTGAAGCACAGTAGCTTTTTCAAATTCTTCAGAAAAATGAGCATAATACAATACTAAACTCCATCTTCCTGAGAGCTACTTTGAAAGAAGTTCATCTTAACAACTTAGTGCATAGAATATGCTTCAAATCAGTCTATTCTATTTGGAGTACATATAAACTAGTTCTTGCCTGGTAAAGAGGAAAGGACAAGTTTTGACTTGTGCAACTCAGCCATAACCACACTGCAAAAATACTTGATTTCATATCCTGCTTTTTGCACTGTAAGAACTTTTACATTCAGAAAATAAAATACTTTTAGAAGGAACACTGCACATATTCTAAGGTTTGTTTCCCATCTTGGAAGCTCTTGCAATGTCCATACTACCTATTCAGCAAATAATGGAAGGGCTGCTAAACTCATTTGTAACCCATGGTTTCTCACATTACAATTTGAGAATTAATCAGATCATACAATAATAAATAATGAAATCTTTCTTTTCTCTCTACTAAGATGTCTCCAGACTTCCATAATACAATTATTTGACAAATGAAGAATGAAGTGCAATCTCATTACTTCTGTCATAATTTCTGAGCTTCTGTCTCATAATCACAAACTAACCTCTAGTATCATGGTTTCAAGGGAGTTAAATAAAGGCCTATAAACCCCATCAGATTTAGCTGCATAATCTTAATTTCAATTGGGTTAAATGTTGACCTATGTGATCAATTAATTGGATTAACAGGTAAATAGAAGTCCACAAGGTAAAGAAGAAGGTGCGTCTATTTCCTATTTGTGTCCAGTAGAGATTACTGTTATGCTTAATATTTCTTGTATTGTACTTATGTCTGCAAAGAAGAATATTCAACAGCATAATCTGCCAGTATGAGAAACTGACAAATTCAGAGCTAGCAAAAAAGGGACTAGTCATGGTGACAAATTCCTTTCAACAGTAAATTCCTTTCAATATGGATTATGACAAGTCAAACACAAAAAGAATATAGGCTAAACTAGAGACTACCGTGGATCCCAGTTATGCCGGTAAGAAAGTGAGGACGAGGTGAGTATTTGATGCTGCAAGAGACAGAATAAATGAGCTCAGAACACACAGGCAGGGAAAGCCCGTTGACAGACCTTCATCTTCATCCCCAGTTCAGGTGCCCACATTTTAAGAGAAGCTCATCCCATTCCCACTCGTACATGAAAACTGAGTTCTTATATTTGCTTAACTGATTTCTGAAATAGAAAATAAAGCAACAACTAGGTCATAATCTAAATGACAAAGACTTCAAACTTCTTTTCATCTTTTGGTTTTTTCCTGCTAGATCAAGTACCTGGCATTTGCTATTAGATGAACATTTGTAGCTTATTCTTAGACACTGGAATAATTTGCCAAGATATATTAGAAGAATCCAACACTTGAAGTTTAAAAAAAACAATGTAGAGTGTGATTTACAGCATAAGCTATAGTTCAAACAAAACATGGACTTTCTACTTTAGGTGAAATTGTATTGCATCTAATTTCTAACTATAAAATAATTTGACCTAGTAGAAGATTTACCATTAGGCTACATTGTAGTTCAAAATGGTGCACCAAAGGAAAAAAAAACAGGCAAAATAAGAAAAGAGAGACTCAATGTAAGTCTTACCTAAACATCAGGAAGTTAAACATGGAGAGAGTGGATATGCATGTGCACACCAGAGACAAGACTGTCTGCATTTTACAGCTGACACCTTTCTCTGTCATAAAAAAAGGGAGCTGCTGGGCTGGTGAGCACATGGAGAGACTCCGGCTGAGACAGAGATACCAGTCCCTAATGCCTCTAAACTCCATGAGCTCACCATAGCATGCTTTTATATAAGCTAACACACATTATCTAAAGAGAAGAACACTTTTAAACAAGTGCTTAGAGAAAATAAAAGAGACAAAAATCTCAGTACTACTATGGGCCAAGTTCATTAATGACATCTACCCAAACATACTTCGACTGCCTGTGTACTCAACAGGGTATCAGAGTCCTTACATCACACAAAGAGGGAACTCTGTACTTTACTACCCGGACAAGGAATTTCAGAAAGGCCAACACTTGGGGTGTGCTTGGCACAAGCAAAGGCCAAACACATAGCTACCTTAATAACTGTACTTTAAGCTAAATAACTAACTATAAAGAAGGGGCTCAGTTAGACAGTATTTTAACAGACTAATATTCCAGATCCTATACTAATTTAAACAGAATTCTGCCTGTGACTCAAACCCTAGTCTAAGACACTCTTCACTAAAAGTCTACGCATTTATCTTTGCTGCTGTTTTGGATTTTTATCCTTTTTTTTTTTTTTTTAAGTTACTCAGAGTATACTTGGAGCAGATCAATTTAGAGATGTGCTAAAACATATTCCACACCACTGAGCTTTACAGAGCTATGGGAACGAAAGCTGTGTCCTGCTGATAAAGAAATATTACTCCTTTAACTCTATTAGGATGAATAAGAGATACCCAAGGCGAAGTCTTGAGTTGGTTTTCTTTTCCACCAGAGACAGAAAAAAAGTTACAGCAGCTACAGTATCTAAAAGTGGACAAGTCTAAACTCGGGACCCAATTTTGTACAGCCCCACTGTTTGCAGACTGAACCAACACACAAACTCTCATTACCCAAGATAAAGGCAAGCTGAACTATACATACTGTATACATACTGTCCCCTGCAACAAAGCCTGGGACCCACCCAAGTAGAGTCATCCCAAGTCCACAACTCAAAGCCAAGGAGCTACAGAGCTACCTCACACCCTGCCTCTTCCTCATAGCCAGCCCAGGTGCAGCACCAGCCCCACACCAACTCCCCAGCACTGGAACCACTTTGGGAAGTGCTTCGAAGTGTGCCAGCCACTAATGGTTCAGCCCAGCAGGACTGAGCTAACAGTAACCTGTAGTTGATCTTTTCAGAAAGTACAACCTACAAGTTCAGTCTTTTACTACATCTGCACCAAGAACATCCTTGATAGGGCATAAAGTTGGTTTTTTTAAAAAAAGGTTTTTTACAATTTTTGTTGACAAAATCTCTTCCACTTGGAACTTCACAGTCAAGCATAATTAAGGTACTGTAACACAACCCATTGAGAGAAGGTTAACTGCAATCTTGCCAATGGAAGTAATTGTTTCAGTACAGCTACATAAACTTTTGGGAGCCAAATGGTAAATGCTAAATTAAGTCTGTCTTTGCTTTCCTAGTTTGTGACTTTATTAACACCAACAGCTTTCCCTAATACCATTATTTTTCTTCTAGGGAGACTTCAGGGACTAAATTTAAAACACATTGCACTGATTACTAAACTGCATTTCACAATTTCCTTTGGATTTTGGCAACATTTTCCCCCCGTTATTAAAGCAAATCTTTCAAACACTCCATCCATTATAGTGAAAGTTTCAAAGAAATTGATGTCTGCCTTCATTCAAACAACTAAAGAAGAAAGCCGACAAGATTGTTCTAATGCAGATGTAAGAGAACACTTGTATTTAACTGGAACTTGGCACTTTTAATTGTTAACAATTACTAGACTTTATCTTAGTCCTACTTCATTTGAATATTTATTTTTAACAAAGTGAAAGAAACATGAGAAATTCAACCTCTTCTGTCCTCAACACCTAAACTGCCTTCAAGTTTGAGAGCACAGTAGAAGTGATCGTGAATAAATACAACCAGTTTCCCACCTTTCTTGTCCAGTATGTCTTGGCTGCCTTTCTGTGAAGGACGAACTGCCTTCACAACCAGTTACTCCAAAAGGAAAATACTTTCCAAGTCTGCATGCTTTAGACTCAAATTCTACTGATAAATTTACTGGCTGCAGAATTTCTTTTTCCGAGAATGCCAGCTGTAAGGATACCAAATACCAAACTACTTCAGTATCAGCACATTACACAGTCTCCAGACATATATTTTCTTTTCACTCTATAGCTATTATTTTTAAGTTCTATTTTGTGACTGAAAGCTGTACTAAGAATAATACAGAAGACTAATACAAAGGTTATCTAAAGATGAAGACTTCATGTTTGTTTGGTAGCAGTTCTAAGACAATGACCTCTAAAATCATCTTACCCAAAAAGCAAGCCCTTTTCTTAAAAGTTGATGTTACCAGTTGCTAAAAGGCTAATTCTTTCTTAGTGCTTCTAATACGCTTTTTGGGTAGCATCAGCTTGCTTTCAGCCTCCTATAGTCAGAATTTTAAAAAATCACCAAAAACCCTCTAGGAATTGTCAATAGACACTTGTGGTTCACACTGCCATCATCCTAGGAGAGTTGAGGCTCAGGGGACAAACTGGGAATGGCGATTTTTCCATCTCCACTGCTACCAACCAACCCAAGATTCTCTCCTAGTAACCAGGAATAAACTGCCTTTAGAGGAAAGATTCCCACAGACAAGTCTTCATGTTTTAAGTCCTGTTAGTTGAAGAACATTACCCATTTTCAGTCATAGTTATTTTCCATCTTAGCCAGCATTTAAGAATTATGTTGTCTGCTTCAGTGGATGTATCTTCACTCCCAATAAAGCCAATGTGTGAGGATTTCTGTGTGTTTGCCTATTTTAACACAAATTCTAATTGTTCCACTAATCATGAACAGTACTGAATTTGTAAGCATGAAAAGCTTCAGTTGGCATAACTGAACTAATTGCAAAATGAAATTACAGACTTGTGACTTGTCATAACTGTGAGATCCTTCTCTCGCTTTTGTATCCAGAACTGATTTCAAAAGAATCATAGTAGATGTTGTGGCTCCAGCATCCATAAGAAAAAAAACCCAAACAAACCAACATAAAACACAGGAGCTTTGCAAGTCACCTTTATTTAAATAGATAGTCCTCACCATGTAGTAAAACCTTTAATTACTTTATTTATTATATTTCTTTTCTCTCCTTGAAGTATCTTTTGAGCACACCTTTTTTGTCTTCAGGAACTATTGTATTCTTTAACCACAGAAAAGAAAAAAAAAAAAAAAAAAAAAAAAAAAAAAAAAAATCAAACTTAAAATAAGACTGTGGGAGGAAGAAAAGACTTGTTCTACACCTGCCTCACCCAGGATCACTGCTTTCGTTAGTAGCTGGGTCCTGAGAGCCACGAGGCAGAACCTACCTTGAACAGCAGGAATTTTAAAGCAACCCACAGCTTTGCTTATGGTCTGAGTAATTCTTAGGTGCAGACACCATTATCTCCATGCTAATAAATCAAGCCACCTCAATGGAAAATAACTGCACTGACTTCTCCAGTACTTTTGAAGGAAGATCTTCACTTGCACAATTTAGACAGCCTTTAAGTTAGCAATCACTCTGAAACCAGAATCTGATCTTTGACCTACAGCAGCAACAGGCAGCAAAGCCCTCCTGAAAGCACTCATGGGATTTAGAAGAATGATGCTGATCTAAAGGCACAAGAACTGGAAACCATACCCAGGTAAAATCTTTCTCTTAAGCTCTGCCTGCTTTGAGCAAGCATGCCACATGCAGAAAGAAGCAGGAAATGTTGTTTCATCTTCTCAGTATGAAAATGTGCCTTTCCAGGCTAAGATCTGCCCTTTCAAGTTTTCTACAGGTTTTAAGCTTTCCCATTTGAACAATAATGGAAAACCAGGTTTGACAAGAAGAAAATTAATTTTATTCATGATCAAGTTTTATGAAATAAGTAGAAAAAAACCCTTTAAATATCAATTATAAAAAGGTGGACTTCATCCAGATTAGCTCAGAATCAAACAAAAGCTGCTCTCCAAAAGCCTCACACAGTGTTTCCACTAATATGCATTCTCACTTTGAACTCTCAGCCTTTTTCCCACTTCAATTTCTGTTCAGCTCTTCACTTTGAAGCAAACCTGTTCGTATTTCTGGTGAAGAGCTTCTTCTTAGGGAAGCTGCATTGGTACAGTTGCAAAGCCGGAACCTGAAATAACAGCTAATCAGAATTAAACCACAAAACTAGCTAGACAGAAGACAACTCACCAAAGACAATTCATTCTCACTATATAATTTAAGGAAATCAAATGAGTTACATAAGTAATCACTTCAGGAGGGAAGATGTCAGCTAATAACTTAGATTATCAATCACCTTCATTACCCTAACATCTCCTTTGTATTAAATAGTGCTCAAAGGCATCCATTATTTATAGGTTTCCTCAGGCTTCGATTTCTCTGCAGCTCTCTTCTTAAGCTGTACCTGTAGGACAATCTGCACACCTAAGCACAGATCTCACACTTAATTTCACCCAGACCACTCTGACACCTGTCAGCAGCACACCAGTGCCCATCTACAAGCTATTTCACAGAGATGAAGGCATCAAGGAAGTAAAAAAAAAAAATTATAAGAAATAATTTGTTCACAAAACAATGCAAGAGATGCTTGCCAAATTCAGAAGGAATTTTGATCTTAGGCCTCAGCAGAACAAGGACAAAATATCTGATTCTGCTTTGCTTAGCACAGATAGGCCTCTGATTTTAAAAATCTGAATGCCTGTCCATACATAGAGATTAATTAATTACTAGAATAACTGGTAAAGGTTCTCTCTAAGTATAGAACACCCATTTTTGAAGACATTGTAATGAAAATAACTCATTTCTTTAGGCATAAAAAGAAGAGTTGTCCAGCACACACACACACAGCTTACTGGATCAGCTTTAGAACATTAACACACAGGAGACCTGACGACTCCATTTGTCAAAAAGAGTCAAATCACAGCTGTGTCCCAGCAAGTAAGTTGTCAATTTAGTGACACACACCAGAAGGAAGGGGGTAGCGAGAAAAATACATGCTTATTTCTCACAAGTGACCATTCCTACTACAATTTATGCACAACTAACATCCCATCAGTGAATTACAAATACTATCAAATTTAGAGGCTTTTAAAACAAAGAGCAGGAATAGATTACAGAGTCTAAATGGCAAAAGCACTCAGCTTTATAACAGCACACACAGTTCTGCATCCACAATAAAACAGAAGTGACAACAGTTATGTTGGGAAGTTTGGGGCAAAATTAATTTTAATAAAATCAAACCATACACAATCCCATTAAGATTTTTCTAGATCAGACACCCACATCAGAACTAAAAGTGGGAAGTAACGTGCTTCAAACCCTGCTATTTTACAGCCTTTTTAAAGTCAGACCTGAACACAGAAAAGTTCAATCACCATTCTTTAGAGAAACATGAGAATTTAGACTAACAGAGTCAGAAAATTCCATAGAAATGGTAAGGATAAAGTACTAAAGTATAGCTGAATAAACACAGCAGGCATCTTTACCACAAAAGTAGATCAAAGTGTACTTAATATTCAGCATCTTCTCCCAGCTTATATGGAATATGCAAGTTTACTTCAAAATAACTTTTAAAAACAGTGATTATTTGGCATTTTAACATCATGGAGTATTACAGAAAGGCTGACTGGAGCAGACTGAAATTAAACACTTCCTCCTACCCAAATAAAGTTTCCTGAGTCTATAATCACACAGCATTTTGTTCATGGCTAAAATTCTTTAGCTCTTCCATAAATACGTGTTTACCTCCCTAATAACTGGTCGATGTCGATGAATTTTCCAACTTAATTAAACTCACACTTCAGGTTTCCTTTAGGAAGGCTATTTAGCCTACTTAGAGTTAACTTTTTTTTTTTCCTAAAAACTCTATTCTTGGCAAATTTTGGGGACTAACAGCCTGATAACCAGCTACAGTGTTCCCAGTCCAGATGTGGGTACCTGGTACTGCTACAGTCTTTTGCTAAGATAGTAAGTTAATGTTCAAAGGTACTGACTTGATACTTCACTTACACAGACCACAGCAACAGAGTGACCATGTCACAGCTACCACTTCTAACATGTTAGATACAGTAAAATGATGGTTCTACATCTCTAACAAGTGAAAGATGGAATTCTACAGATCGTACTGAACAGTTGAGGCAAGTGGCTGCACCTGTGCTCCCTGGTGCCTCAGGGTTTCAAGGGAAGAAACACAACGCAGCCTTTCTGAAAGCAAGAGCTGATTAAATGAAGACATTTTGGAAACTAACATATAAATGCTTATTTCCATTAGAGTATCAGTCTCAAAAAATCAATGTTCAGAGCTCTCTGTAAGATGTGGCTCCTGAAATAAACAAGGTTTTGTAGGTAGACTACACAGACAAAAGCTGCTTCTTCCTTCCCCTGAGAGGCAGAGAGAGCAGTCAGCAAGGGGGTGAGATGAAAACACACATTAAGGGACCACAAGTAATAATCTTTTTCCTCTCACAACCTAAACTTTGCCATTGCTCAAGGTTCTGTGTAAGTGAAATCCTCTAATGGACCTGTTCTCATGCAAGCCCAGCATTTGTTCCCTCTAATCATGGCTGTGCAGTTCACCCCTACCCACATAACACCAACCTACTGCCATTTGACCAAGCAGCCCTCATTTAAAGCAAGAACACATACATCAAGAGTGTTATATCCACACACTAAAGAGGGGAGAAAAAAGTCCCCAACTCAGTCACCACTACTTCCACCATTCTCCCTTGCTTGAGAAGAGGCCCTCACAACCGGGCTAGAAAGCTATGCTTGCCCTTGGCCCAACTCTCTAGTCCAGTGCATTCTTTATTTCTTTATTTTGGAATGAGAAAGACCTTCAAAGTGATGCCATCAAACACTTTTCCCTCAAAAAAAAGTTGAAACACTGTACTTTTTCAAACGTAGCTTCTTTTTTGTTTACTACTTGGTGCAACCTGCCCTCTCAAAACACAAACAACTTCCTTTGTTCAAAAATTATCAGCATGCTACTTGCAGATGGAGACTGAACTAGGTTAAACTATCAGTAAATTATTTTCTCTATTCCCTGCACTGGAGAACTTAAATTATGACTCATTCACCTTTAAAAGCAGTTTGCAGGAGGTGGCTATACCAACCCAACCACCCAGTGCTCCCACTAGTTCCCATTCTTCCTTAGACAGCATTTGCCAGACCACTTGGAGACAATCCAGCTCACCACAGCAGCAGAAAATACCTTGTGCTGGTTTCACTGAATGATTATAGTTTATGAGAAAGTCAAATACAAAAGGCACAGCAGAAGCACACAATGGACAGTGAAAACAGTTCTTCCAGTGGCAGCAGTCAGGTTAAGAATTCATGAGGTATCCTGGATCATCCTTAGAATCCTCACTAGTGTCATTGCCAGAATGAAAACCACTTGTTAGTGAGCAGGATTTGCTCGGGTAATACATTTTTGAGCTAACAGCTCATACCCTTGTCTGTTTCTCTGAATGTCATAACCCTGTCTAGAGGCACATCAGACGTATGTTAGAAGGAATAACCCATTAACCACAGAAATGTTTTAAACTTCCAAAGAGGCATACAACTATAAATCCCAAGGGTTATAAGCTAGAAATAAGAGGACTTGAGTCTAGACTCTTTGTCTTATTTCGTACACTGAGCAGTAAATATTCTTTCACTCCAATGAGATTCTTCCATTTCTCACTTTCCACCATACACCACACACAGGAGAACTAAAACATGATTCACCTGCTTGAGTTTGGCATGGCAAGAACCTAAACATTAATACTGAAAAATTTAAGTCTGGATTTAACCACAAATAACCCATCACTGAATACATCTGTAGAACAAAAAAAATTAAGCCAGATCTCATAAGTCTGCCTTCCATTACTAGAACTTGCATCATTTGCCTTGAAGTTTCTATGCAAAGAGATTAAGGAGAATTGAAAAATAAATTTAAAAAAAAAAAAGGAAAAATGAAAACAGCAGAGGATCCATGAACCACCTTCCTTCTCAACAAACCTGTGCTGCACCATGAACCATTTTAGTTTGCAAAATTAGCAATGAATTTGCAATTTTCTTCAACATCCTTTATTTCCTGTGTACCACAAGAATTCTATTTTGACCAAGTCCTTCACACTGGATTTACTTCACTGATTTCACAGAATCACACAATCTGCTACTGCCCTGCCTCTTCCCGTTTCTGATAATCTGAATTTCTGATATTCACATGTTCCATTAGTCTCAGTTAGAAGAAATGTTCTGCTCCTTCCTTTAAGACCAATACATAGTGATCTAGACTTACTACAGAATAAAGGTGAATTTTAAGAATTTAAGCTACTCTGATGACCCTTCAGATGAACCCCAAGTGATATTTCTATATCCAAACAGATGAGTCATAAAAACCTTATATGGATGTGAAGAACCTCCCCTAATTTTGCTCTGGACAAGAATGAGAGTAATGAAGTATGTTACAATCTAAACTATAATCACCTAACACATTTTCCGTGCATGTGAATTTAAATGATCTCAACTCCTATAGGAAACTATAACATAGATAATGTCAGAAATAATATGTATTAATGACAGTTCTCTTGGTAAGTTCTTTGCAAACATTATTGGGACTAAAGACCTGAGAGGATAACATGGGGACACAATTTCCTATCTTCAGAAAAATAAAAACAACTTCTAAATTGCATGAAAGAAATAGGATTTAAACCCAGGAACTTCTGTAATCCAGTTCCAAATTTAAAACAGCAGATAATGAAGTCCCCAAAGTAAACACACAATAATGCCATACCTAATTCAATACAGTAATACAGCTTGCTTTAACACATACACATAAATAAGTCTCCATACACTCATACTAGGATTACTAGTGGAACATTACCTGTTAAACAGAATACTGAAGCTAAATACGTACTCATTACTGACACCTGACACATGAAACAAACTATGTGTTTGTTTTCAAAAGATGAAAACACTGAATGTGGTGCTTCTGGGAAAAAAAAAAAAAACAGAGGAATGAATAATGTCAGCCTGAGGGAAATGCTAAGCAATAAAAATACTGCATCATGCAGCTTTCTTTCCTTCTTCCCAGTGCACCAGCCTCTCTGGAGTTCACTACACTGCAGATCTTCGTTATTGCATCACTTCTTTCTATACTCTCATTCAAGGAGTTATCTGTAGGTTTAGAAGAAAGTGACCACAGGTTATCACTTGTGTTGCTCTGACCATGAGAGCAAAGCCTAATGTGTATTGTCATAACGGCCCATTCAACAAAACCACTCCACTCTCCCTTCTCAAGTGTGGTGACATTTGTGTGAGTTGGAAGCAAATAGCTCTAGGATCCGATCGCTGAAAGCTAATCACTAGTGAGAAAAAACAAAGTTGGCCTAGACCAGTTAAGCCAGCTCACTTTAGAGCCAGATGCACTGCAAGAAACCTGTAACCACANCTGATTTTAACATGTTTCATCATTCCAAAGCAGATCACATTTTTAATCTTGGTGCAGCTGACCTAAAACAATTGGTGGTTCTCAGCTTATTTCCAATTATCCTAACCCTAAACTCTGGGTGGGAATTATATTTTTCAGTTCAGAGAAAGAAAAAAATTGCATATCTTCTGGTACTGACTTGGTCTGTCTGCAGACTCACTTATGCTGAAATTTTCAAGACCCTGCTTGGTAAATACAGTTAAAAATGGAAACCAGCAGTTTCAGGCTGACCATGAGACTCTCAGGTGTATGAGGTGTACAGAAAATATGCACAGGTCTGCAGTTTAACCTAGGTCTCTCCATGGTCTCTCCAGTTTTGCTGACAAATTGACTTCCAGATCCTTAATATACACTGCAAGCCTCACCTTCATATATAATTAAAAGAGACGACAGAGAAGATCTAATCTGAGCATCAAAACAGCTGGTTGAGATGGAGAAATTCTGCTACTTCATCAAAATATGGCTGACTTTGCTCTGAACAGCCATTACACAACCCCTTCCCACACCTTCACTCTGTAGTCAGGTGTAGCCGGTCACTTCAATACCACAGAACCTGGCTTGCTCAAGGATTTGGCTTGTAGTATGGGGAAGGTGAATCCAGTTTCCTTCTTTTTTAAATTACTATTATCACGTAACTGTGTGCACCTCCACTGAATCTAATCAACCTGGAAAGACCTGTCACCATGAACCATTTTAGTTTGCAAAATTAGCAATGAATTTGCAATTTTCTTCAACATCCTTTATTTCCTGTGTACCACAAGAATTCTATTTTGACCAAGTCCTTCACACTGGATTTACTTCACTGATTTCACAGAATCACACAATCTGCTACTGCCCTGCCTCTTCCCGTTTCTGATAATCTGAATTTCTGATATTCACATGTTCCATTAGTCTCAGTTAGAAGAAATGTTCTGCTCCTTCCTTTAAGACCAATACATAGTGATCTAGACTTACTACAGAATAAAGGTGAATTTTAAGAATTTAAGCTACTCTGATGACCCTTCAGATGAACCCCAAGTGATATTTCTATATCCAAACAGATGAGTCATAAAAACCTTATATGGATGTGAAGAACCTCCCCTAATTTTGCTCTGGACAAGAATGAGAGTAATG
>VZTT01009583.1:44860-66990 GCA_013400855.1 Buphagus erythrorhynchus
CGGCGGCTGCCGGGCCTGACGCGAAACCGCGGGGCGGCCCCAAGGCGATGCCGGGCGGCCCGCGGCCGGCAGGGGAGGAGGGCGGCGATGTGACGGAGCTGCTGCGGCGGCTGGCGCGGCTGGAGGACAGCCGGCAGCGGGCGGCCGAGCTCTTCCGCTGGCTGCTGGCCCCGGTGGCGCCGGCGGAGTTCCTGGGGCGGCACTGGGAGCGGGCGCCGCTGCTGGTGCGAAGGGCCGACCCCGGCTACTACGCGGGGCTCTTCTCCACGGCCGACTTCGACGCCGCCCTGCGAGGAGGAGAGGTTCACTTCGGCACCCACCTGGATGTGACCAGCTACGCCGAGGGAGTGCGGGAGACGCACAACCCCTCCGGCAGAGCCCTGCCCGCTGTCGTGTGGGACTTCTACCAGAACGGCTGCTCCCTGCGCCTCCTCTGCCCGCAGGCCTTCTCCCCCACCGTCTGGCACTTCCTCTCCATCCTGCAGGAGCAGTTTGGCAGCATGGCAGGGGCGAACACCTACCTCACGCCTCCAGGTACGCAGGGCTTTGCCCCCCACTATGATGACATCGAGGCCTTCGTGCTGCAGCTGGAGGGGAAGAAGCACTGGCGTGTCTACAGGCCCCGAACAGATGCTGAGGTGCTGCCCCAGTTCTCCAGTGCAAACCTCACACAGGCTGAACTCGGTGAGCCTATGCTGGAGACAGTGCTGGAGCCTGGGGATCTGCTGTACTTCCCCCGTGGCTTTATCCACCAGGGTGATTGTCTCCCTGATGCGCATTCGCTCCACATCACTGTGTCTTCCTACCAGAGGAATTCCTGGGGGGACTTTCTGGAGAAGCTCCTCCCAGCTGCCCTGCAGATGGCCTTGGAGGAAGACCTGGAGTACCGACGAGGGCTTCCCATGGACTACCTGCAGTATATGGGGGTAGCTAACTCAGATACAGTCGATGCTCGGCGAACGGCCTTTGTGGAGAAGGTGCAGAGCCTGATAAAGAAACTCGTTGACTATGCACCCATCGATGCTGCTGTGGATCAGAGAGCCAAGTCGTTTCTTCATGACTGTCTCCCTCCAGTGCTCACACAAAGTGAAAAGGCGCAGAGTGTCTATGGCTTCCCGGCCCGGTGGCAAGATGGAGGGCCCTGCAATGTTGATATCCTGATAACAAAAGACACTGAAGTACGCCTGCTCCGTCATGGCATCGTTAGACTGTGTAATGAAGAAGCAGGTGTGATGCTGTACTACACTACAGAAAACTCAAGAGTGTATCATAAGGAAGAACCCAAGTTCCTTGAGCTAGATCCCGAGTATACAGACAGTATCGAATTTCTCCTGTCTTCCTATCCAAATTACATCCGTGTGGATAACCTTCCATGTGAAACCTTGGAGGAAAAGGTTTCTCTAGCTACACTTCTGTTTGAGAAGGGTATTCTGACTACAAAGAAGCCTCTGGCACAAGTCTAACTCTTTTCACAAAATAAACGTACACTTGTTTAGAAAATGTTCTGTTTTGGTCTTGCCTTACGCCTGGTAGATATGAATCAGTGGTTCAGGTCTCTGTATCTCATCTAGGGGTAGAAGGTCTATGTCATGGATAGAGAAATCAAATGTTCTGATTAAAATAAGTATTTGCTCTAGGAGCAATTCTGCATGGCTGAGTGCCTAGAGAAGAGAATTGGTTATCTTCTTTTTACCAGCCATGTAACTACACCCTAGGTAACTTCAGGAAGGTTGTGAACTTTGTTGCAGTCTTGTAAATAATCGTCATGTTTTCACAGTATTTTAAAGCAGCCTGCTGAGCTGCAGGAAATACAGTTCATACACATATTTGGTGATGGTCACCATTCTGTGTGCCTTTGCTATGCTACACTGCATATATGGTGTGGCCTTCAGGCCCACGCTGTGTTGTAAAGATCCCTTGGTCACACATTTACTCTTCCTAAAAGTAAGTGGGGCCTGCAAGCAGCTCCCACTCAGTTTGAGCAATTACACCCCCCTATGTGGCCCTGCCCTTACTGAATGATGCAGTAAGATTTTCTCAGGCAAACATGATCTGCTGTATTTTAAATGCTTCAGGCTCACTTGCTTCTTTTTCAGTCCAATAATAGAGATAAAATATCCTCCCCCACTGGTTTTCCCACAGCAGCCCCTAGCAATGAAATTATTCATCCTTTCAAGGCAAGTGGGGCACCCTCCAATATGTTTGGGGATTTTTTGTGCTGGGTGAAAAAAGTTTCATTTTAGGACCTATCAAGTTACATGAATACATGCCTGACTGTGTGGTCAGTTCCCATAAATACTGTTAAACACTTTTCCACAATGCTATTTTATCATAGCAGTCAGCAGGTGAGGGATTTTGTGTCTTTAAAGCCTCCTGAAGCTATACCCACAGTGAGCAGGGTGCATTACCCTGTGCTCCTCTGAGCTGTTGGGTTATCCAGGTTTTGCAAGATGGCACCCATATACTCCTGTTTGGGATTTAAGTGTACACTATGTCCTCCAAGATCCCATTCTTGTAGCAGTGCCAGCCTTTCCTCCCTCTTTTGCCTGTATGCTTTTGCTAAATCTTGAAGGTTGGGCTGTGTAAAATTGCACTGCACGAGAACATGCTGAGGTGCCCGTGCGGCCTCTTGGCTCTGTGAAGCACTAGTGGCTGGACAGAAATGCTGTTGCCACACTCATCCTCTGACCCCTCTGTCTATTCATCCTCACCAGAGGATCAGCCATATTTGTCCCACCATTTATGTCCCTGGTAAATATCTCGTTTCTCAGTGGTGCCCTTCTTGGGCTGCTCTGTGTGCTCTATGTGCAACCACAGGCACCAGCACTGCAGCTTTGCTGCGGTGCAGAGCTGCACCAGGAGCTCGTGCAGCCCTTTCTGTGGTGGCTGCAAGCACCCCCATGTCTGTTTTGAGCACTTTAATGCCAACCAAGGACAGCATAAAATCTCCTTAGCTTTTCCTTTCCCTGGACTCTGCTCTGCTGGGTTGGGGCATTTGGGTAATTCCTCCTCAGCTTTTAATTCTGAGGAAACTGTCTGGGCTAGACACCTTACACAGACTCCTCACAGATTTACGCAGGGCTAGCCAGGCAAAAGTGTTTATCTTTTCTTCATTGTTCTTTCTGCAGAAAGGTATTTCTTGCTGAGACCTGCAGAGCATACCAACTTTTTTGAACTAGGAGGTGGTGGTCCATTATGATCCCAGTAAGAAAAGCACTCATATTTTGTAAGATATCTAAAAATGTGATTTATTAGAGCTAACACTAATCTTAGATCCCTTTAGATGCTGAGGAGAACCCCAAACAAAGAAGCATTTCCCCATGTCATGCAGACATGGTTCATAGCAGAGTTTGTCTCCTTTCAGTTTTTTAAGGTATTTTAAGATTCTTGTATAAGGAAACAGCTCTATTTAACGTATCTACCATCAAACAGAAACAGTGTTTTCAAGGGAATTTCTTTCTGCACTGTTCGATAAGGGCAGGGCCACGTAAGTTGTGTTACCTCAGGTCTTGGGTGGGAGCTGCTCCTCTGTAAGGAAGAGCTGGCTGAGTGTCTTGTAGGGCTTGGGATCTGTGCAGGACAGCACAGGCCTGAAGGCCAGATTGTACAGGCAGCACAGCACAGCACAGGAACCAAAGGCATGGGGCAGTGTCGTGTCCTCCAAAGGCCACACCATGGCTACTGGAGGGGAATATTCTGCATGCTGTAAGGCAAGGACCATGCTGAGGGTTCCTTCACGGGCTTCCAAGCAGTGCAGAAACACAAATGAAAGTACAGGGAGCACATCACCAATTTTTCCAAGCAGAGCTGAGCAGGACAGGAGAGTTTTGAGAGAGTAAGCCTTTATTTGCTCTCATAATCAGGCCTTTGAGGCATAGGAACAGCATCTTTTTGAAGGACACAAGGATCATTGAGTTTCACAACTACATGGGGCACAAAAAGTGGGGAGGGGAGTCGGCAGTCCCACATGTACCTGTCACTTTGCCACTTTCAAGAAAGCTGCAGAAATACTCATCTGGTTTAGCTAGCACCTGCCAGAATGCTCACCTAGGAAATGGGAAGGATCGAACAGATACGCACTGGAAGGGCAGAGCATGGGTACTATTGAGATACACCATCTCAGAGTGACTGAGATAACAACGTGGGGAGGTTGTGGAGAGGAAAGCTGCATTTTTTGAAGTAGCTTTCATGAATTGTCACCACATGCCCACATGTGAACCCTTAGTCTAGAAAATATAAAGGAAAAAGCCCTTACTGGTAGCCAGCTGTGGGGGGTTGACCTTGGCTGGCTATTGGATATCCGCCAAGCCACTCTTTCAATCCTCCTTAGCAACAGGAGAGGTGGAGAAACTAAGAAGAGAAACCTTACAGGTCAAGATAAGGACAAAGAGTAATTCATCAATATTTTGCCCAAGATTATGGGCAAAACAGACTTGACTTAGAGAAGATTAATTTAATTTATTGCCAGTAAATAACAGAGTAGACAGTGAGATATAAAAACAAAATTAAAAATGCCTCCCCTCATGTTTGGACAGCATCAGGTGCATCTCTGAGCTGGCTGAAACTGTCTCTGTCCAACATGGGGGAACCCTGATCTCTTCTTACAGCCTCCCACTACCAAAACTTTTCCACACTAGCTCTAAATAATCTTACTTTTCTCTTGCAACCAGAGCTCAAATGGTGTAATTGTGCTTGTTCTCTCTTGGCTATCAGAAGGGAACATTTTGCATGGGAATAGAAAAAATTTTTGCATAGGAGGTGCCTGTCATCCAGGCAGAAGAAAAAGTAAATATTGCTGTCACTTTCTTAATGTGGTTTTGCAAACTCTCAGCATTAGACAATCTTTCCTTCCATGAATCTTTTCAGCTCAGCACTGATGAGCATTTTCTCCTCTCTCCCAGGTGAAAGGTCCAGGGGTTGGCCTGCTCTGTTTCTCCAAAGGGAGTGAAGTGTCCCTTGCCATGGCTGCCTTCCTGAAGAACATAGTGGCTGTTGCTTCCCCAGTGAGAAGAATTTCCATTGTGGGAAGCAATAGGAATATTCACTCTGTGACTGTTACATTGATTCCTCTCTGTTACAAGGATAAAAAAACCCACACTTTGACCTTTTATGAACACAAAGCCAAGGCCACCAATTCCAAATTTCTTGATTATTCGGATGTCCCTGATGATTCCTTTCAAGCCCCTGGCAATCAAAGCCTGATCCCACTACAGAAAGCTGAGGCACAGTTCCTATTCATTGTGGGACAAGATGACCGTGTTGTCAAAACTGAGTATTGTGTTACTGAAGTCTGCAAGCTTCTGCAGGCTCAAGGGAAGGGAAATTTTCAGATTCTCTCCTACCCTGTAACAGGGCACTGCATAGACCCTCCCTTTTTCCCTTTGTATAACATAGGAAGCCACCCCGTTTTTCACAAGTGGGCAGTCCTGGGTGGGGAGGTCAGGTTCATGCTTGGTCACAGATCCAGGCTTTTTTCAGAAGTATTTAATCAACAAATAATGTGCAAGTAACTCACAACTTTGAACAATCAGATCTGATAAATTCTGCTACATTTATCAGGTCAAACCTTGTCACAGCTTTACCAGTACAACTACAGTGTCTTCCATGACATTGTACATCCATAACACAGAAAATAAATGGGTTTGCCTTTTCTGTTCCCACCTCAACCTTTTTGCTCAAGTGTCAAGAAAAAGGAATGGTGGTTTTTGCATCAGTCTTTGACAAAACAGGCAATATGCAAAATGCATGGTTACATTTCTTGGGTGGTTACTATTCCTCTAATACTTGACAGCACTTTCCATGTCACTGTGGTCTCTACATGCATCCTCAGGTCATACTAATTACGTCTAATGACAGTTGTCTTTAATGACAATTTGGAGCAGGGATTTCACTTGTGAGTGTGTTATTGCAAATGGAAACTTCTCTGACCTCTGTGCTACTCGAAGTTTGTAAGAATGGCTGCTATAGCCAGGATGCTGGGCTGTCTCTGGTTAAACCTTGGGAGAGGTAATTTGCCTTTTGTGCCTTCTTTCCATCTTCCCTTCAGAAGGAAGTGCTTTGGGTCGTGGATACTTCTGGTTCCAAGATATCATGCAAAAAAACTTTCTGTTCAATTTACAACAATTTTGATCTTCTCCTACATGACATGGAACATTTTTATCTTTGTTACTGGGATGAGAATTGTAATAAAGAGACTGAAATTTGAAAGCCATGGAGACTTTTTTGCTGTGCTTTGGTTAGAAGCAGGGTTTGCAGCTTGACTACTTCCTCATCCCAGGGTGAAGGCTTAAGAAAGTTTGCAGCAACTTGGGATCACAGGCTGCCCAGGTGGGAACAGGAGACCACAGAAGATGGACACATAGCCCCTTTACCTTCACTCTGTTCCACAGCTCTTTTGTCACCAAGCATGGAGGAGGAATGTTGCTGAAGCGTCCAGGACCCTTTCCCTTAGCATCTGCTCCCGCATATGGTCAAACCTATGATCAAATACAGTAGTGTATGCCACAGAGTGTTGTTCTCAGCAATAGGAGTAGTTGCCACACATTCAGGGCTGAACACCAGACAACATACCCAAATGCTGGATGACAGAACACCTCACTTGTTTGGAGAAAAAGGGTAGTTTCCATGGTGAATGAAAGACTGCTGAGACTGCCTGATATCTCTGACCATTTAATATTTCCAATTAGGACAACACTCAGGATTCCCTTAGATGCTTCCACCTCTTTTATACATCTAAGACAGACACAAGGAGCTTAGAGCACAAGGCATCCCTGCCTGCATCTTCCAGGAAATCTGGGAGCTTCAGGCAACAGTTCTCCCTCTGCAGTTCCTTTTGGATCAGAAGATTCATCTCCACATAAGACGGACTAAATGACCTTCTTTTTTAAATCTTTGCACAATCCATTACTAGAAGAGCCGAATGTTTCCTGACCTACCTAAAAAGTGTGTGAAAGTGCTCCTCCCTTACTGCTCCTGCATCCCTGACCATCCCTCCTAATACATCTGGCTGTGAAGCTGCCTAGGCCGGGCAGAGCCTGGTCAGACATAACCCACCTTGTCTATGCCTTGGGGTAACGAACAGAGAAGCAGAGCCGGCAAGGAGACAAGAAGCCATGGCGAGCTAGTGCTGGTGTGGCTTCTGCCCGCCTCGTCTGGGACTGACCCTCGCTGCGGTCCCTTGCCTGAGCGGCACAGCACAGCTCGGCCGTGCCGTGCAGAGCCGTCCCATCTCTGTGCGGTCTGTCGCACACCGGCCCTTCCCTGTCCAGTGAATTCCGACTGGATTCTGCTCGGCGGCTCGTCAACCTATCTGCTCGTCCTCTCCCCACGTCTCCTGGCCGCAGCCACCGCCCGGCCGGGAGAGTTCGGGGGGACACTGAGGAGCTCGTCGAGGCCCAGACGGGTTTCAAGGACTAGGCAGCCTTTGGATGAACCCTCCCACAGTCGGTGAAGGCAGCGGGGGAAAGACAAAAGAGGAGACGAGGAGACAAACAAGCAAGGAAGTAGGGAGGCACGGAAATTGGCAGGCAGGCAGGCAGGCAGGCANAGTTCGGGGGGACACTGAGGAGCTCGTCGAGGCCCAGACGGGTTTCAAGGACTAGGCAGCCTTTGGATGAACCCTCCCACAGTCGGTGAAGGCAGCGGGGGAAAGACAAAAGAGGAGACGAGGAGACAAACAAGCAAGGAAGTAGGGAGGCACGGAAATTGGCAGGCAGGCAGGCAGGCAGGCAGGCAGGAAGCAGGAGGGCGGGGCAAGGGAGCTGCCGCCCCGCTCCTCCCCGCCGGGGCGTGCCAGCGTCCTCCGCGCCCGAGCCCGGCCCTGGTTCCGCGAGGATCTGCCCCAGAATCCGCCCCCAGAGGCGGGACCGACAACTCCGGAGCCATGTGGCAGGTCAGTGCCCGCTCCTTGTGCCGGGCCAGCTTCCGCACCTGGCAGAGCCGGCTGTCCTGGCCCGGCCCTGCGCCCGCAGCCTCACGGAGCCCCGGGACAGCCCCCGCCCAGGGACTCTCCTCCATGGCCCCCTCCATCCGCCTGTCGCCCGCCGCCCGCAGCCTCTTCGATGAGCCGCTGGCCATCGCCGTGCAGGGCCTCGGCCCGCGGCAGCGGGTCACGCTGCGAACGTCCTTGCAGGACGAGACCGGAGAGCTCTTCCAGGCCAGTGCCCGCTACCAGGCGGGCGACGACGGGGAGCTGGACCTCGCCCGCTGTCCTGCGCTGCCGGGAGGCAGCTTCTCCGGCCTGGAGCCCATGGGGCTGCTCTGGGCTTTGCAGCCCCAGAAGCCTTTCTGGCGGCTGGTAAAGCGGGACGTGCAGAGCCCCTTCCTCCTGCAGCTGGAGGTGTTCGAGGGCCACGGGGAGCGTCCCGGGCAGCTCCTGGCCCAGGCGCAGCACGAGCGGGCGTTCCTGCGGGATGGGGTGCGGAGAGTCCCGGTGCGAGAAGGGAGGATCCGGGCGACGCTTTTCCTGCCCCCCGGTGAGTACCGGCCGTGCCGGGCTCCTGCCCCCACTGTGCTGCCTCTACTTTCGGCCCTGCACTCCCAGGCCCGCAGCCAGACCGCCTTCAGGCTCTCCTGGAGCCCCGCAGCAGGCAGAGGACAGGGGGGAGCTGCGTCTCGCCAGTGGGAACTATGGACACTCCTCAAGAATTGGCCTGATCAGCCCAGCCAGCTTTGATCTGCTGGCCATAGTCCTCACACAGAGCAGTTGCATGTGGTGAAGCACATGTGTGTTTGTTTAACTGACTTCTATTGGACATGAAGGCATCGATCACAGTACAGTTTTTCTTCCCAAATGCCATGGGAGGTGGAGTCAGCCAGTTTTCAAGGTACCTTTCCTCTACCTGGCTGTTTTCCAATAAATTCAGGTGGTAATTCTTTTGAGTAAGTGGAACACTGTAAACTGTAGAGTTTAAGCCTGTGGCTTCCCTTTTCAGCCTCTCCACACATCCTTAACTTAGTAATGTCCTAATTGCTGTAGCCCAAGTTGCCTTTTGCTGCCACATTTGTCCCCAGTTCTTCCCTGTTTATGAGTAGGAGGTCAAGGAAAACATTGGACAGACTTGCCCTGGCAGTATTTTTGTCAGAAAATAATGAAAAGGGCCTGTGAGGTTTTCAGATTGCCTGACAAATGCTGTGTTGTCCTTCCATCAGCTGTCCAGATTTCTGCTAGTTTTCTGTAGGAAACCTCATCTCTTGCTTTCCCTTGGTTCTGTAGTAGCCACACCCCCACCACATCCCACCTTTCCTTTCCTTCCCTTCCCCCTGTGATACAGAGGTTTTCACCAAGTGTGTCTCTGGTAAATCCCACCTTTCCTTTCCTTCCTGCTGTGATACAGAGGTTTTCACCAAGTGTGTCTCTGGCAAATCCCACCTTTCCTTTCCTTCCTGCTGTGATATAGAGGTTTTCAGCAAGTGTGTCTCTGGCAAGGAGCTCTTCTGCATATCACGTGCCTTCCCCTCTCCCCTTTCTTTTCTGTCTGTCCCAGATAATTCTTTTATGACAGTGCAAAAATCACACGTGCTGTGCCAGCTAGTGTCCTGGGCTCTAACTGCGTGCCTTTATCTGTCTCCTTGAGGCTAGAGGTGAATTTCTAGTTCTTGCTTGTTATTCACATTTGATGTTAGTCTGCAGACACCTGAAGGAAGCTTCACCCTCCCTCTTGAGCAGGAATGGAAGTCTCCCTCTTGGCCTCCTCCTTTCCATGCTTGGTTAGTACTTGGCAGCAATCCCTCTCAGTCCCTCTGGACTTCATTCCCTGTCCCATGATGAACCTAACATAATGCTTCCCTTACCAGGTAAGCAAGGCTGGTTTCAAATACTTTCTTCTCTTAATCCCAGAATGAATGACTGAAGTGCATTTACACTAAAATTGAGAAGCTAGACCCATCAGAAGATGAGATTTTTTTTGATCAGCCTTCAGGGAAATGCACTAAGGAGAAGCCTTCTGGATATTTTTGAAGCAGAGCTTAATACATTTGCAGTGAATTTACATGATACAGAGAACTTGTTGTGACTGTCAAAAGATCCCTTCACTTCCAGCTACCTATTTCCTGATGTTATCTAAAACATTAGCAGGCCTGCTAATTTGTGCTAGTTTGTTTAATCTTGAAGCAATGTAGCCATTTCATTAAAACTGTCACAGTAATTTAGGACCTTCAATACCATTCTGCTGCTATAATTTTTAATTTTGTTTTTTTCAAGGACACATTCCCAGGCCTCTAAATACATTATATTGGAATATATTTATATTGGAATATAAATAAAAGATTGTGGACTAATATGTCCTGTTATGTGGTCTCTCTCAGGAAGTGGCCCCTTTCCAGGAATTATTGACTTGTATGGAACTGGAGGAGGACTCCCTGAATACAGGGCATGCCTGCTGGCCAACCACGGCTTTGCTGTGCTGGCTCTGGCTTTCTACAGCTATGAAGATCTCCCCAAAGGGATGAAGGAAATCCACCTGGAATATTTTGAAGAAGCTGTAAACTATATGTTACAACACACCCAGGTTGGTTTGTTCATTGACTGTCACTACAGTGAACTCTCATTAGTTAGGTCCTGTTGGACTGCAGATGGGGCAGAGCTGCTGTACTTAAAATAGCATTGCTGTTGAGTTGGCTGTTATTAATTTGTTTTATATCTTTAACTTCCACTACAATGGCTCTCTGGCAGATTATTCCAACTCTTCCTTTTGAACTGGCCAGGTGAAACAGTGACACATTGGTCACATACTGGTAATTTCTACTCCTTTCAACCCAGTGTCATAATTAGGGTGCTAGTTTCCTGGAGGCTTACTGGACTTGTAGTGGGGATTTTAGATTTATGCTCTGTAGAATGTCCTTTGAACTAAATGTCCTTTTTAGCTGTGGAGCACATGATAACCTTCTGTGATCCAGGTCTCAGGGAAACCAAGGAAACTCAAGGAAGTCCACCAATACACATTTGATGCTGTGTGTTTTATAAGCTGTTAAAATCACTCCAAATGTTAGTATTTGGTAAGTGTGGGTTTTAGTAGCTAGTTGTACACTTAGGGATCCTTCTAATTCAGCACCTCTTAGAAGAGAACCCTACTAATTCTGCATCTCCTTATAAGTAGCTGTGAGTGACAGTAGCTAGAATTGCACAAACCAACACTTGGCTTCTCTGCAGAATGAAAATAAATACCTTCCTCAACCTCAGAAAGATAAGTAGTTGTTAAAGGTCTTGACTGCTTTTTAGTCACCTTAACTTTAACTGCTCATACCACCTCTCTGCCCAATAAAGTCTGAAAATTGCTTCCCTCTGCATTTTTTCCCTTGAGAGCAGTACAGTACCATTGCCTCCCATTAATACCTCCACTGCTATTCTCACCGTGGTTTTAATGTGTTGCAAAGTTTAAGCCATATTTTCCAATTTCCCCCTTCTCATATTTCAAAGTCAGTGGGTTTGAAGCCTATTACACTGGTGATAAGATACAGAAGGTATTAAATTTCGATGCTGTCTCAGAGCCTATTTGCTCCTGAGAGTCTTTGGATATTGAAGAGATGTAGTATTAGCTAACCTTCCAGTATCCTTACAGGATTTTAGCACCCAGTAAGCTCATTTAACTTTCCTATTCTAGTTAATTTGCCTTGTGTGAAAGAAAATGAAGGTAACCTAGTCTAGACTGACTACTGTACAATTATCTTACAAAAATGGTTTTAATAGGTTATATTTTTAAGATAAATTTTAATGAGTAAGCTGCCTCAGACTACTTCCTGTGAGTTAGATACCAAGCATTCTAGAGAAGTGGGAGAGCAGCTCACGTGGAGCCTGCTACCCCACGTCAGCTTATAGGGGAACCTTGAACATAAGAAATACGTTAACATAAGTGATGACAAAATCGGAGTCATTGCTGACTTTGATCATTTTGCACTGAAAGAAACCAGTTGCAGAGGAGGCCTCCCCTGCTCTTTCCCTCTTCTTCTCTCAATAAAGTGAATCTGGGACTGCACATTTGCAAGCACAGCTGTACTCTCTGCTTCAGCACTGAACCCTGTAGCTTTGTTAGGATGATGCCGCAGTCTCAGTAGGGCTTAGGATCATAAATCAAGCACAGAACAGTGCCCAGGATCCCTCAAACATGGGCCTTCCACACAGGACCTGTACATGCCTGTAGGTGGGCTCCAAATCTGGGACAGACACAGCTGCAAACATGGCAACATATTAAAGAAGTGGCATGCCGTGGTTCATTGTTTGTGGTTTCTCTTCTCTCACCTCCAGGTTAAAGGTCCAGGAGTTGGTTTGCTTGGACACTCGAAGGGAGGTGACCTGTGCATCTCCATGGCCTCCTTCCTAAAGGGCATCACAGCCACTGCCCTCATCAATGGCTCAGTGGCAAATGTGGGTGCAGTGCTCCACTACAAGGACATCACCATTCCACCCCTTGGTATCAATCCAAAACGCGCCAAGGTTGGCAAATCCGGGATTGCTGATATTATTGATGTACTCAACAACCCACTAGAAGGGCCTGACCAGCAAAGCTTTATCCCTTTGGAGAAGGCTGAGTGTTGCTTCTTGTTCATTGTTGGCCAGGATGATCACAACTGGAAAAGTGAATTCTTTGCAGTTGAAGGGAGCAAACGTTTGCAGGCTCATGGGAAAGAAAAGCCTGAGATAGTCTGTTATCCTGGAGCAGGACACTACATCGAACCTCCCTTTTTCCCAATGTGTGCAGCCTCAATGCACCTGCTATTTGGCAAGCCTGTGATGTGGGGAGGGGAGCCCAAGGCACACTGTGAGGCACAGATAGATGCCTGGCAGCAGATCCAAGCTTTCTTTCGTAAACACCTCACAGGCAAGCCATCTGAAACACCCAGTAAGCTCTGATATGAATTAGGTTACTGTACAGATGAAGATGCTGGTTTTGTTAAATTGTTTTGTTAAATGGTTCAGAACGAGAAAAAGGAACATCAGAGAATAAGCTATTATTTCTTGGAGGATGATGGTGGGAGAAAGCAAGAAAGCAGCTTCCTTTTTACACCTTCCTCTAATCTTGGTTAGAGGTCTTGACCTCCTGTTTTATGTAGCACAGGGTTATAAGCTGTGGAAAACAAATGGTGGTAAGGCTGTGTGTGCTTTGAGTGTGAACTGAAGTGGTAAGTAACTCATCCAAGCTGAGAACTGGGATGAAAATGTGCCTTGGCCTTCTCAGAGGAAATGTATGCCATTTCCGAACTTTGTGTTCTAGTTCCAGTATTCTAGTTTTTCTGGAAGCAGTAATCTGCCTCCAATAATCTTTCTGTTCTCTCTGTGCACTTCTCCCTCCTTTGTTGCTCCTTCCCCTTCTCTAAAACCACTAAGATGCATCTGCCTTAAAAATATCTAATATTTCACTTACCAAAAGCAGCAGTACTGTGCCAGCACTCTCAGGTAACACTTCACACTTATAGGCAACAAATGGCCCGTAGCTTGATGTGATGTTCTGAGCGCATACAGTAGAAATGAGACATTTAAACGGTCTGTGGAAGTTTGTAAGCGTGAAGAAACAACAGAACAGGTCCTGTTAGTTGTCATCCTGGAGCCACACACGGGTGTCTCGTCAGCATGGCTGGGTATAGCTGTGGAGATCCGCAGCAGCGTCGGAGCTCCCTGCCTGTACATTCCCCAAATGCCTTTTCAGCTGCTGGGAGCAGCCCGGCTGCGGGGCTGGCACGGCGGCTCCGTGAGGCCGTGCGGCGGCCTGGAAGGGGAAGGGGCCGTGAGGCGGCCGGCCTGCTGTGGCGGAGCGGGGCTCCGGCTGCACGGCCCTGCTCTCTGCGCAGCGGGGTGAGCGCTCAGCCCCGCCGGGCATCGTCAGTAACTTTTGGCACCCAAGCTTGGGGTTGAAGGAGAAGGCGCTGGGTGTTGCCGGCGCATTTGCACCGTGCGTCCGAACACGTTGTACCCGCCGGTGCCTGCAGCCCGTACCCGGCCTCTGCTGTTGCCCGTTTGTACGTTTTGCATCCACTCTAATGTAATGGATTAAAGTGAAACTTTAACCGCTGCCCACGGCTCGCTGCTTCAGTCGGTTGGATGGTTTGGGGAGGCGGGAGCGGCCCGGCGCTGGCGGCCTTCCGGGGCTGGGGGGCGGGGAGGGGCTCTGCTCTCTATTGGGGCCGCCTGGAGGGGGCGGCGGCCGCAGTACCGATATTGCGGACGGCGCGGCGGCACCGCGCACCCGCTGCTACTGCCGCCGCCATGTGGAGAGCGCTGGCCGCCGCCCCGGCCCGGGCCCTGCTGCGCACGCCGCCGGCCCGGCGGGCTGCCAGCCTGGCCGTGTCCCCCGCCGCGGGCCCGGCGGACGAGCGGGTAGAGACGCGGGTGGCGGGGCTGAGCCCGGGGCAGCCGGTGACCCTGCGGGCGGTGGCGGCCGATGACCGTGGCTGCCTCTTCCAGTCGTGCGCGCACTACCGGGCGGACAGCCGCGGGGAGCTGCACCTGGGCACGGACGCCTCCCACGGCGGGGACTACACCGGCGTGGAGCCCATGGGGCTCTTTTGGAGCCTCGCCCCCGCCGGCATGGAGAAGCCGTACCAGCGGCTCGTTCCCCGCAACACCGGCGCCCCGATGAAGGTGGAAGTGTTGGTCCACCAAGGCCACAGCCTGCCCGGCTCCATGCCCGGGCCCGTGGTGGCCAAGGCCGAGGTGCAGAGATTATTCACGGCCCCCGGCGTGCGGAGAATCCGGCTGAAGGAAGGAGTCGTAAGGGGCTCCCTTTTCCTGCCGCCGGGTGAGTGCCCCGGCCCGAGACCTTCTCCCCGAGGCCGGCGGGATGCCCCGCCGTCTCTGACCAGAGCAAGGAAAGTCTTGTAAAACAAACCCCTGCAGAGGCTATCACCCGGGGAATCCGCGTTCCCTAGGAGCAGAACGCCGCCCTGCAGACAGGTGGCCCTGAACTCTGAAGGAGATCCCCCAGGTGCTTGGCGCGACAGCGCCCGGCTTGTGCGCGGCCACCCCGCCTGGTCCTTGGCGGCGGCACCGAGCAGGGCGGGCTCTTGCGGGACTGGCCGCAGCTACAGCAGAACAGGGGTTGTAGGGTTTACTTCATTGCTGCGCTCGGCCTGTGGTTTTTCAGTAGGTTTCATGTTTGCTCTGGTGTACTAGAATCTAACATCCAGAAAAGTTGATGTGCTTCATTGTTTGAGCCTGTACTGAATGTCTCAAGGATTTTACCCTAAGTAGGACTGAATTAAAAAGGTATTTTTCTTCCCTGTGAAACACAAGCCAGGAATCAGAGCAGCAGATGAGATTCTAGAAAATACATGTGTGTCACCTCTGTTATTACAGTTAGTAGTTGGATTACTTTTGTGGTATAAAACCAAAATGGATTTATGAGCAAGTTCTCCTGTTTTGCTTATCAGATGGTTGTGCTTTAAGAGGTGGGATATTCTGATGGTCTGTGAGTGGTGTTAGAAAACGAAACCTTACACCAGTGATTGTGTTTGTACACTTGAACTATGAGTTAAACTTCTTGTAGTTCCCTGAGTGTTGTGGGTACTGGAACTGCCCTCCTCATTACCTCTAATTTAAAACTACTTGGTTCGCAACTCCTAAGTAAGTATCACTACACTTTTTAAGTATTTAAGTATTTTCATTCCAAACCAAAGATTTTTTTATCCATTTAGATAGGGATCCAAAGTCCACTGAGGAAAAAAACAACAGAGATTGAACTTTGAATTTCAGATGTTTAGTCAGCATGCTGGATTTTCCATCTCTGAGACATTGTTTTTGATCTATCTTGCCTTAGAGGATGAGTTTGATTTCTGCTGAGCTCAGTGGGAATCCAGAGATCTGCAAGATGAAACTGCATTTTCCCCTTTAGAAAGTCTGGCATTTTAATAGTGTGGAAAAGTTTGGAATCATTGATTAAATGATACTACCATCCGTCATGATGGAGGATCCAGTTACAGCATTACAACCATACCCTTCTTTGCTCCAAGGACAAAAAAATGTTAATATTTGTAAGATAGGAATCTTAAATGTGAACCATTCTTAGTAAAAGTGAGAGGACATGAGTGGACTTACAATGTAATTTTAATATGAAAGCGATTTCTCAATTCAGGCATAAGAGTTAGAGATGTGGAGGTTTGTTTGTTTTTAAATGTTGGTAAAGTTGTCTAGCTGATTTTATCCTGCTTTTTAGTGAGCTCTGCAGGAACCATATACTTGGGCATGTGTAGGCACTCAGGCAGTCCAGGATCCTTGTGCAAGTTTAAGGGTGTCTTCATGAGAGAGAAACACATTCATCTATGACTATGTTTTGATTACATGCTCTTGCTAGAAAGCTTTCCAGGTAGTAGTGATGATTGAATACGTATTTTCTTGCCATCTAGGCTGGCTGCTGCTGCTAACTAAAGGTTACTGCTGATCATAGCGTTATAATAAATTTATCCCAACATATTTTCTCTCAATAGAATATTGAACTTCAATGAAAAAAAGATCAGAACTGAACTAGTAAGAACCCAAAAGCATGTTTCAATCCCTTTCTGACTTCTTAATGCTTTAATGTAGGAGGTTTCCACCATTTAGTATGTCTTACACAAAACTTCGTTTTCTCAAGTGTGTTGGAATGCCAGAGACTTTTTCTTTAGCATGTACAGGTAGTGTCAGAGTGTTCCCACACTCTTGCAGCAAGCGTGTCCTCTTTGTGCTGAGATGGTTGTAGTGAGCTGGGTCGGGGCACATCAGACATGACATCTGGTGGCCAGGGGAAAAAAAAAAATTGCTTGCTTGGGGTCTTTAAAGCTCCACTAAGTATCATCTTTAGCCTTTTAACCTAAGATCTCCTGGCTTGACATACAAACATGTTACAACATGACCTTGGCTGCAAAAGCATGGCTGTTTAAAATTGTGTTCTGATTATTTCTGTAGTTTGGTGGGACATGTTGTACACATGTGTGTGCAGGTTTATCTGTATGTCAGTCATGTACACACAACTGCACCCATACAGCTCTCAGTTCTGCCTTCTGTCTTGTCACTTCTGCAGGAGCAGTTCTCCTGCCCAGTGCTGATGTTGAGATAGAGGTAGTAAGTCCGGTTGATTTTAACAATAGGTTATCTTTATTGGGCTTTGCTCAATGCAGTTTATTCCAGAATTTACATAAGTTTTGTAGAATTTACTTCAAGGGCTCAGTGCTCTTGCCTCATTACTTGTGAGCTTGCACTTTGCTAATTAGGATGTGACTCTGCAGGAAAATAGCAGACTTGGTGTATGATTGATCTGAGGGCAGAAGGTTAAGATCATGGAAGAATACATTTAGAACAGTTGTTGGGGTTTTTTTTGTTGTTGTTGTTGTTGTTTTTAAAAAGCAAAACCTGTAACTTCATATATTTTTACAAGAATATAAGGACCTGGACCTCTTTTTAGTTTGAAATACCTGAAGTGGGATACAGCACTGGTTTTCTTAAATCTCTGCTGTGCAAATGGAAAAATAATGACCATTAATAGCAAATGTCTTAAGCATTCTATATTTTGTTGTTCACTCTTCACCAGATAGTTTTTTGTGTCCTGTTTGATAACTTTTCCTCTGTATCTCCTCTCTTTAATATAGGGGATGGTCCCTTTCCAGGAGTGATTGATATGTATGGTGATGAAGGAGGCTTGATTGAATTTAGATCCAGTCTCCTGGCTACCCGTGGTTTTGCTGCTCTTTCTCTGCCATATTTTGACTTTGAAGATCTTCCTAAGGTCATGAAAGAATTAAAACTTGAGTACTTTGAGGAGGCAGCAAGGTTCCTACAGCGTCACCCAAAGGTGAGTGCAATGAGAGAACTCTTGGGACTAGGGAGGATTTAGTAGTTATGCCTAAGTGGTTCTGGTGGTGATTTATTTTTTTATATTTGAGTATCAGTTTCTGCTGGGCAAGTTCAGGCCCAAAAGTGGCTGATGCATATGACTGGGGAGAGTGAATTTCTTCCAGTACAAAGTGTCTGTTAAATTCTTGCTGGAGCTAAAAGATTGCTGATCAGTAGGATAGTGAATGCTGGAGTACCCTCCAAACAGGATCAGTGGTGATAAAAATGTTGGGTTTGTTTGGGGTTTTTTCTTACATGAAAGCAATTAGTTTTAAGAGAGGATGATATGACATTGCTCAATAGTAGTTGAAAGAATGTATTTGATGATGTGGGATGTTGCTTTCAGTTTTACTTTCCAGGCTAGAAAAGACAAGACAAATACTACTTAACTAATCCTTCAGATGTAATTTGTGAGGTTACTTTATTTTCCTGAGACATATGAAACAGTAGACTGCTTGAATTTCCTGTTACCTGTTTCAGGAAAATGAGAAAAAATTTGCATTAACATATGCAGTAGGGACCAGGTAAGGGTCAAGTGATGGTATGCCTTGTGCCTGTCTACATTTTTTGTGGGGTTTGGTTATCTCTTGGTGTCTCTAAAAAATAAGACCGTAGACAGGAGGAGCCTGGGTCCAGACTCTCACTTCCAACAGGTTACATCAATAATTAACCTAACTTTTTTTTTAATAAAGCAACTCCAAAGTCAATTAATGGCTAATCCCATTATAATGTTTGCTTCCTTTATTCCTTTCTTCCTCTCTTCTCCACCCCCTATCCTATCTGAAGGTGAAAGGACCAGGAGTTGGAGTGATTGGGACTGGGAAAGGGGCAGAATTGGCACTCTCCATGATGACCTTCCTGCCAGAAGTAGTGGCTGCTGTCTCAATCTCTGGCTGTAGTTCAAACACAGTTGCAGACCTCCATTATGGTGAGATGACTCTGCCCGGGCTGCATTTTGATATGAAGAAAGTCAGTGTCTCTGAGTCTGGTGTATTTGACATTTTTGAAGCTCTGGATGACCCAATGAATCCTGCTAATTCTCCTAGCGTGATCCCCATTGAAAAAGCAGAAGGCCACTTTCTCTTAGTGGTAGGGGAAGATGATCGGATGTGGAAGAGCTCCTTATATGCTGAGCTGGCAATCAAGCGTCTACGCCAGCACGGGAAAGAGAACTTTGAACTCCTGAGTTATCCAGGAGCAGGTCACCGAATTGATCCTCCTTCTACTCCCTTTTGTCAGGTAGCTATGGATCGTGTTTTGGGGGTGCCTGTTCTGGGGGGTGGAGAGAGCAAAGCACATGCCCATGCACAGGAACACTCCTGGGGAAAGATTCAGGAGTTTCTGCACTTGCATTTGGGATGAACACTTAAGCACATGCAAGCTGTTGCAGATCTGCAAGGACTGAACTTGAGCCACCAAAACAACTGGTGATGACCGGTGAATTGAAGGGATTGACTGAGACAAGCCTTGAAATATGAAAATAAACAAAATACTACTTTTTTTACAAGTATAAATCTAAAAAGAAAGGGATTTATTTGGAGCAGCCTAAGTTAATTTAACTTGACAAACAAGAGATGTGAAACAACAAGCAGGCTGCACTATGGTATAAATTTGACAGCTCATAGTGGTCATGATATGAAGAAACAAGTACCTGAAGAGAGTAGTAGGTACTTCCTTGCTTGCAGGATTTACATCTCAGAATGTTAACAGGCAGCCTGCACCCTCAGCAGTGACAGACAGGATCACACCTTGGCAATGACGGATGATAAACATAGAAATCCAAATCATGAGTGACTCTGGCTTTGAGTCCTAATCTACCTTACGCCAGAATTCTCATATTTACAGCCATATACACATCGGAAATGTTTTCCATTTACACGAAGCTGGAGATACCTACTTGAAATGAGGCTCATTGTGGTCTTCCGGTGACACGGTCTGTTTCTCTCCAAAAAGAACTATGTGCTGAATGGGAAAATGAAGAGTACTTTTCCTTGTCATCCAAGGAGAATGGCAGCACTAGCACTGTCTTGTATTGGGGATGTACCTGTCTGTTCCTGTAATGTCTTGGATTGGCATTTGACACTTAAGATATTAAGATTCTGTTGGAAAGGTTAGAGCATGTCTAAATACAGCCATTAAATCAGGGATTAATTACTCGTGGAACTCTTTAGTAATGATGTCAACAGATGCTGACACCTGTTCTTAGAAAGTAAGCAGAGTTGGAAGACAGAAAACCTAGCCTGTAGATATAAACTGACTGTAAAAAGCTGTCACCTTATGGTGGTGATTAACTAAGAATCATACTAAACGAACAATGCCTTCCAAAGCCAAATCTAGGATAGCTTTTCCATGGCTGCCTGAGATTTTTAATTATTTTTTTTTTTATCCAAGTTCATTTTTGGCTAGTGCCTTTTTCCCCCCCATCATTCAGGTAGAAAGAAACAACTTCTTCCCAAATGAACTGATCTCTCAAGAGGGTCTTACTGAAATGGTGCTGAAAGCCTGTTTAAGGAGGGCCTATATCAACAAAATTTCTCTTTCCAAAGTCATTTTGTCTGACCAGTTTGATAGCTGCTCAGGAAGATACAAAACTTTCATTAGTGGTACTCAGTTTTGCTTTGCTCTCAGGGATCTCTCTCCAGTTAACTGTCATTATGCTGCTGCTCAGTCTCAATAGCTTTCTGCAACTCTTATTATTCCTTATCATTTGATTAAAGTCACATATTTTTCACATACAATCAATGCCAACTGAACAATTTATCCACCCATTCTTTACAAGAGAAGCTCCATCCTGCTAACTCCACACAAGATTTCTTTATGCCTGGTCTCTAAACTCCCTCACCAGCTGAATAGGCTTTTGCCAAGTCATACCTGGTGCCTGAACCTCTGCTAACACAAGCAGCCCCAGAAGTCCAGGACCAGAGCCTGCTGTGATGTGCTCCCTGCTGTCACCCATACCTGTCACCTGCCTTTTTCTTCCAAACTCATTTCAAGTGGCAACTGTAGGAGAAAGGGTGTTCTGTTGTGTGAAGGTTCCTGACTCATCCTGTGTCTCTTGAGTAGCTGGAGCTGTTATTAATTGTGCAAGAGCAGCACCTCCCCTCTCCCTGTTCTTTCACTCTCCCAGTGCCAATACCTGTGTCTCCACACTGCAGTCCTACTCAGCATATGTATTGCTATGCAAGATTGCAATCTGGAGGCTCAGTAAATGTTAAGTTGCAAAAAAAAAAAAAAAAAAAAAAGGAAGATTAAGAGTTCTCAGACTTAATTTCTAAAGCACAAGCTTTTGAAATAATTCATTCTTAGATTTTGTGATATATGCATTTTGAAAGAGAATTAAAGCACTTCCTTTGTTAAAAAGCAACCATGTGTAAGATTTGATGTTAGGTATTTGTTTGGAAAAGTGAATGATACTTTGTTTTAAAGGGAGAAAAAATAAAAACAATGTCATTTTACTGTGAAGAGCCTTTTTGTGAATGAGTCAGGATTTCCTGTACAAAAAAATGAATAGAAGGACCTGTTTAAAACTAGATAACTTTTGCACTAGCATTTTGTATATTTCCAATACTACCTGGGGACACAAGACGCATTGCAGGCACTCTGCAGAATGTGTAGCTTTTCATTAAGTGTAATTAAGCTGAGTGCCTGATCATGGCCTTAGTTACAACCACTTTATTTATATTGGTTTACATTCACAGAATTACTAGGGTTGGAAGAGGCGTCTGGAGATCACCTAGTCCAACTCTCCTGCTAAGGCAGGGTCACCTAGAGCAAGTTACACAGGAATGTGTCCAAGTGGACTTGGACTGTCTCCAGAGGGAGACTCCACAGCCCCCCTGGGCAGCCTGTTCCAGTGCTTTGCCACCCTCGGTGTAAAGAGGTTCTTCCTCATGTTGAGGTGGAACTTCTGTGTTTCAGCTTAAGGCTGTTTCTCCGTGTCCTGTCACTGGGCACCCCTGAAAAGAGTCTGGCACCATTCTCTTGGCACCCACCTTTGAGATATTTGTATCTATTGGTGAGCTCTCCTCTTCTACAGACGGAACAGGCCAAGGTCCCGCAGTCTCTCCTCACAAGGGAGAGGCTCCAGCCCCCTCATCATCTGCGTGGCTCTCCACTGCCCCTCTCCAGTAGCTCCTCTTGCACTGAGGAGCCCGGAACCCGCCGCAGTGATTCTGTGCCAGAGGCCCATCACATTCCATTCAGACGAGGGCGGGGGGGCTGGATGAGCCGCACCGGCCGCGGCCGGGGCCCTCGCAGCCGCCCCTGGGGCTCCCCCCCGCCCCGGCTGGGCCGTGAGCGCCGTGCGGGGCTCGGACAAGGCCCCGCCGCTCCCACA
>VZTT01009583.1:66999-96981 GCA_013400855.1 Buphagus erythrorhynchus
GGAGCCCCCGCGGGCCGGGCCCCGCCGAGCAGCCCGGGCTCGGCCTGAGCCGTCCGGGAGGCAGCGCGGCGCTCGGGGCGGCGGCTGAGCCGGGCACGGTGGCCTGCTGCTGTGCCTTGGGAAGGGGGGATTTCGGGCATAAGCGAGGAGAGAGGGCAGTCACAAACTCACAAACCTCGCTTAGTGGTTTTACGGCGGCAGTGTCGGCGATCACTACAGCGATTAGCTTGGTATCTGTTGCTATGCAATTCCGACTTCATCCATTTAAAATACAAATTAATTTCTGCAAATAAATGCGAAGTGTTGCAGTTTTGCTTTTTCCTGGGGGTCTAAATTTTTGTAAATACTATGTGTCCAACTGCCATGTTTTGGGGGGGAAATACATCTTTTGTTACAACTATTATTAGTACAGGTGTGGCTAATTTTCCCCTTCAGAGATTTCTTGTTCCTTGTTCCTGCCATGTTGATGGTGACTCTTCAGAGTCACCACCGGTCAGTTGGCATTTGGAACATTTTAAGTATTATGACTTTCTTTAGTCTAAATACCTGTAGAAAATTGTTCAATAAGCAGGTAGAAGAGCCCTGCAGATAAGCTTCTTGGAGGAAGTTTCCCTTAAGTAACCTCCCGTGGCAGAAGATACTATGATTTACCTACAGAAATTTCAAGTGCACCTCAAAGAAAACGAAATCCCTGATATGTGCTCTCCAGATAACCTGCTGTGCTGATGTCCATGTTTTCATCAAATCGGCAGAGATAAGTCAACAGACAGCAAGGAAGAAGTTGCTCCTTGTATGGAGCTTGGATCAGTAGCTTTAAAGTCCAAACTGCTTCTGGGCATGACTTTGAAACAGCAGCAGCCACTGGTCTTATAAATGCATTTCTGCCTTCAACATGAGTGACTGAGATCATGTACCCAAGTGCTGTGGTGATGGTTAGCTGCCGTAATTATGAAAAAGGCAATGAAGTTTCTGCCCAAAACCCCCGAATTAACTGGAAGCCAGCTGTTTTTGCCTGCACACTGGTAGCTGTTAATTGGCATGAATGAGACTGTTGTAGTGGGAACTTAGGGATGTGATCTTCTGAACCAGAGGAGGTCATGCAGATGTTCATCTCTGGCAGACACTGGGAAGCTACGGCTGTGACTCAAATTTGCAGGTCATCTCCAATTGGACTTAGAGCTAGCTGTCACTTGGTATAGACCAGATTGAAATGAATGCCTGTCAGTGGGCAGAAACAGCTGGAACATCTGAGGATGTCTAAATGGAGGTGCATTGAGATGCATGCTCAGGCTCCCTGCTGTTGCTGGCTCTTAGGCTGTTGCTGGGTGTTTGGTGGCTGTGGCCTTTTCTTATATACAGCTGCCTCAGCTGTTGCCTTTTACTGCTGGGACCAGAGTTTCCTGTGGCCCAGAGTAAAGTACCCAGCACTAAAGCTCTGTGACTGAGGTGGCTACCTGTAAGATATTTGGGGGAAGTTAGTTTGTTGTTTTTAATTTCTACAGTGAGGGAAGGTTATATATCTGATTACCTGAAAGGCTGCTTTTAGAGAAGAGAGATGCCAAAACTAGAGTCCTCCCGTATTTGTAGAAAGAAGGCTGCTGATCACTGTTTGTAAAAGATTGATCTCTGAAACCTCTTTAATCCAAAAGATATCTTGGAATATGTTTAATGTTTAGAGAAGCATTAAGCATGTTGTTTATATACTACTGTTTTGGATATCTTTATGTGGTTTCACTAAGACTCTGATGTCAGGTGGAAAAGTAAGAATTAGTGACAACAGAAAGTTGGTCAGTGGGTCAGTCCTTAAAAAGCCTTAAAAAGCAGCTCTCCGTTTTTTCCAAATGGAATAATACATGTTTTCACATCACATGGTGTAACTCAATGCAAAACAATTGGAAAGAAATCCCAAATATATAATCCAGATTGCTCTTGAGTTTTGGCAAGATGTACCTCATTTTCTTCAGTGAATTTTAGGAGGCTGTATCATTTTCTGGTCACAGACTTGCTTTCAGACAGGAAGTTGCTAATGCACAATAGAAAGTGTGAGGGTTTAAGAGAATTAGACCATAATTTTCAATGGAGTAACTTCTTATGCCTTTGAATTGAATTTTACCATAAAAGCTAATAAGCAGTGTGCTGTGTGGAAGAGAGTAAGATCAGGAAGATAATGCCCTGACATTAAGCCCATTGTTTGCTTCTGAAAATGCAGCAAAGTACCCCAGAAAACAAAATTACAGGACACTGGGGGGTTCCAAATTCTTTGACTTGGCTGACCCAAGATAATACAGGAAAGTGGTGGAAGGGGGGCAGAAAAGCAGGATTGGAAGAGGGAAGGGAGAGGAAACAGATTTGCAGTGAACAAGCCATTTAACAAATTCAATGAATATTCACTTAAGTTTGTTTCATTTTTAGGCAAAAGCAACAACCATCAAAGAAGCTCTAGCCAGATGGGTAAGTACTAGAACAGTGCCTAGCAGCATGGGGTTTGACTATATTCAACTAATTTTGTTTTTCAAACATTGTAAGAAATATGTTTGCTTGAAACATCTGCTTTAAGAAGTTTCACAAAGTAAAATGATTACTGCTGTTGTGTTGTACATTCTGTTGGACTTTTTGTATGTTCCTGTTAAATTGATACTGTTGGTAAAGATTAGTCTGTTTTGCCCACCTGCGTTGTTCTGCTGAATATGCATTGGCCTGAAGCCACAAAGAGATTCAAAGTTGGGGATGTATTATGTTTTAATTATGCTCTCTTCACTTTACCCAAGTGCAGTCCTTCCCACAGAATAAACAAGTATGAAATTCTCACGGTACTGAATTCAGTGAAACTTCTACATGTCTTTTGACATACGGTCCCTCATATTGTGCAAAGCTTAACTCAGAATGAGTTTCTTGGGTTTTTTCTTTATTAAAGTACTCTGTTAATACAGAAGCTCATTTGTCTGGTGGTGGCTGACCTGGTCTTCCAGAAAGCTGTGTGTTGGCAAGGATGCAGATGTCATTTCAAATGATGATGCAGGATGCTCTAGGGTCAGGTTCACTGTCTAGTAAAACCAGTGAGAATCTTTCCCCAGTCTCTGAATTTTAGGTGGAGGCATAGATGTGCTGTTGGGTGTACATATGCTTCCCTGCTAATTTTGGCCAGCTGCTAGAGCAAGAATTTTTAAATGTTTTGGTCTCTAGAAGATCTGGATGTGATAGCCTGGGCAGATACACTTGAAAGCCAGAAGCTCAAGGCACTAGCCTGTAAGTGAAGGATTACTTCCATTTTGAGTTTTATCATGGTTTAGTACCTTCAGTATTTCAGGGGTTTTCCAGTTATGTTGGTATATCCCACAAACTTCACTCTTGCTCTCCCAGTAAGAACTAGAATGCAACAACTTGCAGACATTAGCATTAGTAGAAGTATGAACTGTGTATTAAAAACGTTTCCTTTTCCTCCATCACTCTTTCTGCCTTCCAGAACTTCAGCTCCATGTTTCCTATTACAGGTTTATTTTTCATTTGCTCCTCAGTCACATGTCTCTTAGACAGAATCAGCTTGTGTCAGTGAGTTTCCATTAACATTAGGCATAAGTGCTGAATTTGCTTTTCTGTTCAAGTTATTGGGGATGGGTCTAAATCTTCCTTTTACTCTTCCTAATCTGGGTCCATGTGGCTTGTACAATTGCATTTGGTGTTGTGTTGCATTTTAAATGTTTTTCTTCCCTTTGGCATAAGAGTTTACCTATGCCCTACAGTCAGGGTGACATTAGTTAAATCAAAGCAACTTGAAATCAAAGCAGCTTCAACTTGGCAAACATGTAATCTGTTCTTAAAAAAACATGTCTGTTCTACCTACACTTTCTCTGTGGCATATTGTGGTTGCACAGCTGCTTACAAAAGTACTTGGCAATGAGGATGAATTTTCTTCTTCCTGCAGGTGCTCACTGCTGGCCCAGTCTGTGTTAGAAGATCTCTCCCTTTCATGTTTTTAAGGAAAAATATATTTTTATTTGTTGGTATAAGCTGAGAGGTGACAAACTGAATATAAATACAAATAGATACAGTACTGTTCTTAGAAAAGAAAATGGAAGTTTCACATTGATATAGTTTGTTTGAACATGCGTCACCATAGTCCAGCAAAACATCTGACATGCTTATTGCTAAATCAATAATTTTGAGTAAAAATACTGTCACACTGAATTTGGACAGAAGCTGGAATATAAATAAGTGTACAAGACAACATGATTTTTTTTTTTTTAATTAAGTTTTCTGAAGTATTTTGAGTGCATAAGAGGAAAAATAATGTTATCAAAACCTGGTGTTCTGCTGTAGGATACTAAAAGACTTATGGGACATGATTAATTTAATTACAAAGTAGCCATGTAAACTGGGCACACTCAGCTCCCTCTCTTTTCAGTAGATGCATGAAATGGAGGAGAAAACAAGAGTCCTTGTTTTGAAAGTGCCAAGATTTCTCCTTTGTTAATGGACCTCCAGTCCTTGCACTGAACACTGAGTGAACTGACAAAATGCTCCCTTTGTGCTGTCAGGGAGGCAGCTGTCAAAACTGCTGCTACTCTCTAAATAGATACTTGTTCCAAGTGTTTAGTCAATAATTGCCATCACTTCAGAATTTTAAAAGCTTTAACAGACCATATTTTTTAATAAATGCTGAAGTTATGTCCATTTTTCCAAGGCTCTGAATTATCAGCCTAGGTTGTAAATAGAAAATCTGTCTTTTGCTGTATTGCTGTATTTGCTGTATTCTCCAAAGTGTGACATCTTCCCCTACTCTTTTTTAATGGCTAATTAGAATTTATTTTTTTTCAGATTCTTAATGCTATGAATCTGTTGAGGTTCTCCCCCAAAACACACTCCCTTGTGTTCACTTTGTGTTGTGAGCCAGGCATGAGCTCTGAGATTTCTGGCTGAAGTGGGAAGAAGTTTCTGTCAGAACTTTTAAATCTGCTTCTGCCAGAGACTGGCCCTAGCTCAGGTTTCTGCATGTCGGTCTCCATGGAAATACCTTAATTCAGAATTTTAGCCTTCCATCTATTCTCCATTCTTTATGGCAGATGACTCCTTTATTAAATTGCTCAAGTGTTACACAACTTGTAAAAACCAGCATATGTAATATAGAAGTTATTTTGATATCTTGAAAATAAGCTAGTCTTACCCTTTTTGTGCTACAGCAGCAGGAATCTTGATAATAGTGCTCAAAATGCTTTCTCTTTCCAGTAGTATATTGGAATTACTTCCATAGTAATCACTTTTACAGTAATTCTTCTAGTATAGTAGTTTTTGGTAATTTGCATGTAGCAGTGAGTCTCTTCCTCACCTTCTCTTTTCTTTAGGAAGAGAAAAGTGGCCAGAAGGCTTCAGAGGCAAAGGAAGTGAAACTGTATGGGCAGGTTCCTCCTGTGGAAAAGATGGATGGTGCTCTCTCCACTCTTGTTAACTGCGAGTAAGTTCTTTGTCTCAGTTTCTTGCTGTCCACTGCAAATAGGTATTTACTGTGTTTAAGTGTGGCCTTCAAAGCAGCAGCTTTCTCTTCCTTTTTTCTTTCACTGAGCTTCTCTTTCTGCACACAGTTGCCCTTTTTAATTCAGAGACCAGTAACTTAGAAGGTGTTAGGGTCGATTCCGTATTAATATTCGTCCCCAGAAAAATTATATACTGTTTGTCAGTATATAATTGCAGATCTGTGTTTGGAGTCTATCACCTAAATGGCACATTTATGATCTCCTCCAAAATTCATGAAAAAAAGAGGTGATTGGAGCAGGACTTTCAGAAAGAGATTAGAGTAACTTCAGAAATAAACATCCATGCATTTGATAGGGCTAGGCATCAAAAGATAATCCAGTATGTCATGTAAGTAACTCATGGTACTTTCCCAGAACCTAAATAAGATTGAAGAAATCTTAATGGTTTGAGGATATTTTGAGTCTGTTTACACATTCAATTAGTTTACCATCTAATGAGACAAGAACATATAATTATTTCTAATGCAGTGGTGTTGGGACATGGAACTCTTCCAATGTAGTGATCCCTTATATACTGTGAATTGATTATTCTTGCTTTTAAAGGAAGCTATCGCTGTCTACAAACTGCATTGATAGAATCGCCAACTTGAACAACCTAAGTAAGTGACAAGCCAGCTGTCCATTGTGTTTGTTTTCTAGTTGCCTAGTTAGGATATATGCCATCATTTGTTACATGTGTCCAGCTTTATTTATACCTGTTATTATCCTTTTTTTATTCCCTCCTTGTAGAACAGTACAAGTGACCTTTAAAATGACCAGTCTTACTGGAGAATGCATGCTGAGCAGCAGTGGTGTATTGCAGCAGGTATCCCTGCACTAGCCTTGACAGTTGTCTCAGAGTGCAGCAATCAAAAAATTCCATTCAGTATTCCATTCAGCTCTTCAGTACCCTCCCGTGGGCCTTACTGTGCTATTCAACACCTAATCAGTTCAAAAGATGTCATGACCATTTTCCACGCTCCTGATGGAGACAGTCTGCAGTTCAACAACTCTGCAAATGCATTATTGGTTGCAGGGAGGTTGGAGTGTTGTAGACCTGGGATGGAAAAATGACATTCCACTTTGCAGAGGATTGGACCTACTTGGTTTCATTTTGTTCATACTTTATAAGTGGGTGTGCCACCTGTCTAGAAGTAGAGCTTCTCTTTCTTGGACAGCTGTCTTTGAAACTCTTGGGTTACTGACTTTGGAACAGAAGTTTTAATGGCCTGTCCTCAAGACTTTGACTGTGGCATGAGGCTGGCAAAGAGCTTCAGGTTTTGGATAGAGCTTCCAGGCTTTTCTGTTCCTATTAAAATGCCAGTTGGATAGATAAGGAATCTGGAATCTCATCCTTTCCAAATGCACACCAAGAGATCTGTCAAAGAGCTTGATGAATTTATTTCTTTTCATAATAAGCTCAGACTTCAAAAGATTTGGAAATACTAGTCAGGGAAAAATATTCCAGTAGTCTTTCCAAATAACTGTTCCGTAATAGTTCAGTTAAGTAACTTTTATGAGAAAAAAATAATTCAGCATTTATACATAGAAGTGAAACCAATGAAAATTTTTAGTGGAATAAAACTTTAAAAGCCTTTAAAGTATCCTAAATATTTATATTAATGTAGATTCAAAATATCCAGTCTATACCAAGTATTTGATGCTAAGGCCAGACAAACTGGAACTAAGTTGAATGTCTCTCATCAGGCATCTGTAAGGCAGCTTTATATGCTGCCTCTAGTATAGAAACCAAATCTGCTGCTTTAAAATAAGATCAGAATCACTTTTGCCTGGAGAAGAAGGGATATGAATTATGTAAGATCAAAAGAAGCAAGTCAGCAGTTACAGTTCAGGTGCAAGGTGAAATAATAATTTTTGTTCAGTATTTATCAAAACTGAATTTCAACTAGGTAACCCACACATGAGCAGCTTTGTATTCATGGGTGTATTTCTGAACTTTCCCCTGCATCTATTCCTGCTGATGTGTTTAGGTCAGGAGGTTTTGTTTCTGTTAGGTCATTCTTTCTTAAGGCAGCCTGTTCAGAGTGCAATTTGTAAGCAGAATATGGCATTTTACCTGACTTACAGCATCTTCTTTTTTTTAAAAAAACCCTGTTTATTAACAAGATTTCTTAAAAACAATTTTTACAGAAAATTTGAGGATTCTGTCTTTGGGAAGAAATAACATAAAGAACTTGAATGGATTGGTATGTGCTTTTTAGTATCAATTCTTCACTAACAAAATAGAATATGAGGTAATTAGCCTGTGTTCTTACAAGTCTTTGCTGAATTCAATAAAATTAATTGAATAAAAGGTTAGACACTAACCTTTTACATTCTCCTTTTCTTATCATCTATTCTGCCTCTTTTATGTTAACTGGCACCTGGAGCAGTATGGCTTTAGAGTGGATGGTGGCAGGATTGAGTCTACCTAGTAGGGGAAAATTAGTTGAGAAAAAAAAACTGGATCAATTTTGTTGCATTTGGCCAGAAGAATACTTTTTTTCAATCAGTATTTTTTAAATTAATATATAAATTATTTTCTTTCTCAAGAGATACTGTTTCTCCTCAAAGCTGTTCTCACCGTCAGAGATGCCATATCTCTTAAGTGTGAAATGCAGAGATAGTGGGTAATGACTGGTTTAAAAAAAACCTCTCTTTTGAGGGAATTATGAACGTGACTTCTGGCCAGCAGACGCAAACATACCAGAATATACCAGAATGAATAATGCTCTCACACTGTGTAACATCCCATCCAAAGCAGTTGTTGAAATGCATTCTCTTCACATATGCTTGCAGTGCACAAGTAGGCAGATTTTTCTCCGCTGCCCCTATGCCTTAAGAACCACTCCAGCTAGCTACATCTTGTTTTATTCTAATATAGTGATTTCTGTCCTCCTTACATATATTTGCATATATAACTTTGCCTTTTAGTTCCCATGAGCATTTGCCATGCCTAAGAATTAGGCACTTCCTTAAAAGGAAATGAGGACCAATATACCTTAGTATTTTCTCACCTGTAGAAGGTGAAGAAAGAGTATGAATAATAAGGAAGATGTACTTCTGCTTATCTGAGTAGTCCTGTCATTTTCCAGGAGGCAGTTGCTGAAACTCTAGAGGAGCTGTGGATCTCATACAACTTAATTGAGAAACTGAGGGGTATCCGTGTAATGAAGAAACTGAAGGTTCTTTATATGTCAAATAATTTGGTGAAAGACTGGGGTAAGCCATGCATCTCTACTCCATAGAGACTTCTGTAGTATGGTGAATGCATGAGTTAAGTCACTAAGTGAAAAACAGTGCTGTATCTCATGGAGCTTTGATTCTAACTGACAAGCCTGCAGACATGTGCAAAATCCCTAAACATCCACTCATGCAAGAGAGTAAAAATAGTTAGAATATTGAATTTAACTTCTAAGTTCATGCTTTGAATCATATTTCTTCAACCTCTTTTAAAACACATCCCTATTCTTTAACCTGACACCAGTTAGAGCCCAAGCAATTCCTCTCCTGTTGTATCCAATGCTCTTCATGTTTGCACTGAGTGTGAAAGGAATGTGTGGTGCAGATGTACTTTCCATGTTCCACAGTCTGGTTGTGTTTTCACCTTTGTGGTTGCAGCAGAGTTTGTGAGACTGGCAGAGCTGCCAGTACTAGAGGAGCTGGTGTTTGTAGGCAATCCACTACAAGAGAAATTTGCCACTGATCAGAACAGCTGGATTGAAGAAGCAACCAAACGGGTACCCAAGCTGAAAAAGCTGGATGGTGAGTTTGGGGCATGAGGCAATTGGGGTGAGTTAAAAGCTTAATATAAAGACAACCACAGGAAAATTAAACACAACCTCAGAGATTCATTTGTGTGCCCAGGAAATTAAAATTCCTCCCTCCTCTTCAGAGTTATTCAGAAGTAGTTACTGAGATCCTGGCCACAGTGTTTGATGGATTTTGGAGTGTTAAATCCAAGTGGTCTTGCAACCAACAGTTGGGCATTATTCTGTAGTTACCGAAGTAGTTTTATCAAATACCTAATAGGGAGTGGAAAGATTTAACATTAAATAAATTAACAAGGCTTTCATCTGCCAAATTGAAATACAGTTTTCCCAACAAAATAGGTGAAATGAGAAAATAGAGATAGGCAGGGATATGCTCTGATTCGCCTGTGATGTAAGGGCGAATTTTCAAAACTGCATGCAAATTTCCTAAATGCATGAATATCCCCCTCCATTACTGCAGTAAGCCTCAATTTGTGAGCTGTCCTCTCCTATTTAAGACATTGGTATGAAAAGATATTCAACCAGTTAGTGACTAAAAATTAGATAATTTTGAAATCTACTTTTAAGTATGTTAATTCCTGTCAATGGAGATGTTAGCTGTTCACTATTATCCCCTGCTTACTAAAGCAATGAAGGGGAGAGGAGGAGTGGTAACACTAATACAGATTCAGGATAACAGCAGGGAAGGGAAGAGTGCAAGCATGTCAACATGAGGAGACAGCTTCCCTACAGGGAGCAGTGGATGGGAAGTCTATTACCAGATTCTATCTAAAACCAGCTCAATTGCAGTAAAAAAATTATTAGAAAGTCGAAGCCTGATGAGAGAATTGCACTACTAGGAAGGATGGCCTGGAGTGGTCCATTTGCTGTTGTAGTAGGAGAAGTTTTGAATGTAAAAGAAAAAACAGAATAAGGCACATATCTGTGGGCAAAAAGTGCCCTTGGTAGTATAAGGTTATAAGTGTAAGGTAGTATGAGGTTACTAACCACACTAAAACTTGGGCATATATGTCCTGGAAAAGGCAGCACAACGTAGGGGCCCCACAAGAGAAGGCTGATAACACTGATTGGTTGTAAGCAGTTAAGCTGACTTGGTGCATCTCCCAAAGACCAAGTGAGGCTGATCTTTGCAGACCCTGATTTAGTAGCTTCTTATTCCCTGTTACCCAAGACGTTGGAAAAACATCCAGCAGAGGAGCTCATCAGTAGAAGGCTTTTCTAGTTAAGACCAGTTGAGGTATGCAGTTCATGTTGGTTAGAAATGGGCAGGAAATACAACTCTCGACTCTTTCCAACAGGACATAATAAGCTTTCAGGCAGATCATGATTAATTATGTCTTCCTCTTCTTCCTCTTTTTTTTTTCCCTCCTAGGTACCTTAGTTGTTAAAGAAGAAGAGGAAGAAGGAGCAGAAGGAGCGGAAGGAGCAGAAGGAGGAAACTGATGACACTTCCTTGTTGTGTCTTAAATTATTAAAGTAACTCCAAACAGCTTGGCACATAAACTTTTATAAAAGTATTTGTTTTGAAGAAAATCTTTGGGCAGTTTTTAAAAGACCAGCTTATCTCCACAGTCTCTCACCCAAAGAGTTAGTTACCAAAAATTGCTCACACTGGTTTGTCAAGCTTATGACACCTTCTGTAGAGACTAGTGGAGCTGAATTTACTTGCTGTTTGGCTAGCAAGAGATCTTTATTTAAATTAATACATAGCTATTTTTTAATTCCTGATTAGTGGTGCTTGTTGTTCACTCTTGGGTTATGAAAGAACTGTTTTAGCTTATTTGGTGCTGCTGGCCAACATTGAATTGGAAACTCTGAGGCCAGAAGAACAATGTTGTGGTTTAGAGACACCTGACAAGCTTTTTTGTGTTTAATTTTGTCATGGGACTTTTTCAATATTTTTAATATGTGAGTTTGCCTTTTCATTCCTTGAAGTGTTATGCCAAACAGGCCCAGTAGTTGCAGACATGAAATTGAAATTGAAATGGGCTTCTCACATTGGAACTCAACTGCATTGCTTAGAGCCATGTGCAACTTATATATTTATTTATTTTTAAGAGGCAGTGGGAATTCTTTGCATGGTTTCAGTAAGTCTAAACTACCTGCTAACTTTGTCTCTTAGTAAGAAATTACTTTAGATTGGAATATGTGGCCTATTAGCCTACAGCTGGTTTCTGTCTTTGGATTGGGTCACTGGTGGACATAATCCTTCTCAGCTTTGGAATCTTCCTATAATTAAGTAGACTGATAGTAATAGAGAAACTAACAGCAAACAGAAGACAGAACTCCTGGGCTCAAGGACAGAAAAATTTGATTTTGAGGATAAAATTTCATTTCTTGTGAAAGCACAGGTGAGAGAAAGTATACGTAGTGGGAACGGTGAGATGAGATGAGATGAGATGAGATGAGATGAGATGAGATGAGATGAGATGAGATGAGATGAGATGAGTGGGCATTGGTAAAAAAAGTATTGAAGAGGTACTGAATGTGCTATATTGCAGGGTAACCAGTTTTAGTAAAGCCCCCTTATGTGGCTATTTCTCAAAAGCATTCAACAATGATGAAGACATACCTGATGGCATTCTGGGATGCCAATAGTGCCGTTTTTCTTCTCTTTGGGAGTCACCTGAAAGATTTTTCTGCAGTTCCTTTTTGGATTTTTAACAAGATTTTCTTCTGATTTGTGGTACCATTTTTTTTAAATTGAAGTGGCAATAAGTGTATCTGCTGGTTCCAGCCCAGGCATAGAAGGGATGGGGGCAGAATGCCACTCTTTAAGTTATTTTGTTTGTGAATGTGTGGCAGGAGTTGAAGTCTTGGAAGTCAAGTTCAGAGATGAAATGGTAGAATTGGCCCAGGCAACAGTGGTACTGATCTCAAGCTCCAGGTATAATTGTAGTAGGTGATTCTCTCTAATAAGTTTCTAAGTGAACACTATGAAGTAAATGATTACAAGACAATCACAGTTTAGTTTCAATATATTGCTACTTTATCTGTCATTATTAGGGGAATTCTAAAGCATTCTGATTTAAGCTGGCATTCGCTGAAGAGGTCTGAGTTTGATTTGGATCTGTTACTAAAAGTAAGGTCAAGATTACTATGGCAAAAACTCTGGACATTCTTCACCCAGCACAAACTATTTCCAGGCAGCTGTTCTCTTTACCAGAAACTGCTTTCTTAGTTAGCTAGTTCACTAGATTTAGACAACTTCATTTTCGTTTGTTATTTCTTTAGAAGTATTCTCCTAGCTTTATCATGAGTTAAAGGCAGCATTGACCAAGAAGCACCACAGAGGAGTGTCTACAGTCAGCAGCCATTTCACATGTCTTTGGAAGCCAAGCCACTCTGTTCACTTGCAGCCAACCACTCTTGGCGAGGTGGGTGAGCTTGGGCAGTAAAGAGCCCGTGGCACACTTAGGCCCTGCTGGCCCCATCTGCTGGGGACGCCCACAGGGGACTGGATGTGCCCTTGATGACTGCAGTTAAAGAGTGGCTCATGTGAACCAGAGCTTGACTGACTCAAAACTTGCCTTCTGAATGTTCCCAACAAGCAGGAATGCCAAATTTGTCTCTGTGTTTGGAGATATTTTCAGCATAGACCACATGGTGCTCTTCTAGTGCTGGCCACAAAGAAAAGTGGTTGAAGCTGTGGACCTGGTCTCTCCCAGCACAGCTACAAGTGGTGTTTATGGCTGGGTTAGCTCCACATGACTGTGACAGGACAGAAAGGGAGTGACGAGCACAATCCAGTGCCAAGTAATCCTGCTGGTTGATTCTTTAAATATGGCCTCAGTCTGTACATTTCTGAGGGTTATGTTATATACAGCAAATACTCTACACTTTGGCTATATTGGGGCATTCTGAGAGAGGAACAGAAACTTAAGTGTTCTGACTATGTTGTAATGATTGAAGTGAAACACAGATCCGTTGACAAGTTATGAGGGATAAGAGCAGTTCCTGTCTCTTGTAAGTCATCAGCAGAGCTGCAGCTATGGGAATCAGTCCAAAACTATTGTAGGTGGTGGTAGAGCTGGATGGATTCTGTGGCCCACTGGCACTGGTGCTTTCCACGGATGAAATGGCACAAATTCTCTAGCTCTTTTCTTTGGGGGCTGCATTGTAAATACCAACAAAAAAGGGGAAAAAAATCATTATTGAAGGAAGGGAGCATTCAGTCTTAGCATATAATTTAAAACTCTTCTGATAAAAACTATGTGTCAGTCTCATTGAAACAATACAGTAAGAAAAGAATTGACTCTAGCTTTTGTTTTCCAGGAGATGCTTCATCTCAAAGCTGGTAGCTTCACTTTACCTTGCTTTGCTTAATGAGTTATGATTACTCTGAAGAACAAAACAACCTCCCCAAAACTTTTTCTCCCCCAAAGTAAAGTTTCCCTAAATTTTTAAATTTGCACTTTAAAATTAGGCACTGGATGTGGTGGAAGACATGGAGAGGTGGCAGAACTAAAGCAGCTGCTTTGCATATTGGTGGTGCTACACAATGTTATATGTTAGGTGACAGTGACACCTTGGCCTGTGTGCCAAAGGGACATTGGAGTGAGATGCTGGAAGGCCTGGCTCTCACTTGTACACTCTGACATTCCCTAACACATCACATCCACTGCAATAGTAATCACACTATTCATGGATGAAAAGAGCACCCATGTAAAATGTGCAAGCCATGTGGAATTCTGCTTTTCCCAGTGAAGTTATAGAGGACTAGCATCCACTTTATTCCTTACAGAAATATCCTAAAATTAAATTAGTGGTAGGAACTAGCTAGGTTTTTTGCTTGCTTGTTGGCACAGTCACCTGTCTTCAAAGAGCTGATTGATATATGCAGTGATTATTGAGAATTGATGGAAAAACGACAGAAGAGACCTGAGAACCAGCAGATGACTCAGGTTACATTACAAGTAGGCTCATTTAGAAAAACTTCAAGCAAGAGAGCACCTTTAACATCCCCTTTGGCAATCTTTTGTATACAGTAATTTTGTAGCATGAAAAACTGTTAAATTTGCTGTGTTTAAATTATTTAGGCCTATGTTTATAAATGTTATTCTGTGAAACTTGTTCAAAAATAATATAAGCTTATTTTCTACAAATGTCTTTGGCTGATGTGTAATGAAATAGTTCAGCTTGTGAAGAGTATTTGGAAACTAAATTTTGTTCTCATTAAACTTTCCTATCTGCTCAGGAAGCAATGTATTTATAGTATGATAGCATGCAAATGCTGTTCCTTATTGCCTCTATATTTTAGAATAGAAAATAACTTAAGGCTTTAAAAATGCTGATATATTGTGATTGTTGTCATCTGCTACATAAATATTTTTCAATCTTTTAAGACGTTGTCGGAATTTTTTTGTAGGTCATAAAAGAAAAGTCTACTACTTCTGTATGTGGAAAAAAATCCAGGTAATTTAGAGAAATGGCTGGTCTTTCCTCAGTACAAAATTACTAATTCACTTCGAACTTAATTTCTGTTAACAGTAATATACAATCAGTTCCATTAAATCCAGACAGGGGATGGCTAACTGATTCATAAGCTTCTCTAACAGAAACTTCAGCCTTCAGTAGACCATGTCACTGAAATGTAATTTCAAAACTCTGATATAAAGAAAACTCTTCCTAGCCCACAGCAGTTGGTCTCAATAATGACAAGAGCAGCATCCTACAGTGATGGCTGTAATGCTATTTAGAAAACATATAGGGAGTTAGTGCAGAACAACTCCTTACAGTACCACTAACTCAAAGCTTACTAATCACTAAAATGCTTTATAAGGTTTCTTTCACTAGCTGAAATAACTTCTAGAAGCTTGGGCTTAGATCCAGCAGTTAAAACAAAACAGAACACAAATTGCTCAAAATGTGTGGGTTTTTTGATTGTCCAAGGTTTGTTTGCACAGCCTTAGATTGAGTGCAAAGTACTACACTTCAGCACTTTTGCCAGCTGGCTTTGACAGGGAGGCAAATGCACGACTTAAAGCCTTAAAGTGCTGGTCTGCTATCTCAAGTGAAGGCTTCAGTGTTCCCTGTCTCTTCATGCACTAAGCAAAATACTTTTTTCTCCAAACACCATTGCTGATCAACTGCCACAGGCACAGGACTAAACTAAAGCAAGGACTTCTACACTGAGCTGAAAAAATTAGTGTTTTCATGTCTTGGGCTGAGTCTTTCTCCTGCCACCTTTGCCAAAAATATTGAAATGAAAAGGTCCACATAAATTAACAGGTGTGCTGCCTTAGATCATAAGTGCAATCTCACAGGAGACTAGACAGGCACTGATACACATTTCTGCCTCTGCTTTAGGTAGCATTTGCAGCTTTTAAAGACATCATGCCCATAGGTGTTAGAACACCTGTGCAGCCTAGTTAACAAAAAGGTAAAGTACCAAAACAGAAGGAAGATGTTTTGAGGACAGATGGAAGCTTATTTAAAATCCACACCAAGAGATCCAACTCCTGCCAGAAGAAACAAAATATGCACTGTGTAACAAAACCCCCCTTTAGATTCAGGTAACAGATAAGTGCCTTTAAGACAGTATTTACTAGAAGTTTTTTCAAACTCTGTCACTGAAAAGTGTGACACTGTATGACCAACAACTGAAGCCATCCCAGAATCCACATCTGATGCAGGTACTGAGTTACTCCATGATGTCTTTGCCTTGCCTATGGTCTTTGTAGTTGTTTCAGGTAATGTCAGAATCCCACCAGCCTTATTTACAGCACAGCAGACTCAGAACTATTCCCCAGGAATTCCTAGCACACTGTCAAGGTTGTTTCTGTCTTTCTGGGAGGGTGCTCAGCTTGGAGTGGGACACACATCCCATCAACACTTCTGTAAAGCAGTGGAGCTGCAGATTTCTCTGCTCTCCTGCAGCCACATGTGCTGGTTACTTTCTTGGATGTAAGACATAAAATACACTGCAGGCTTGTGTCTCGAGGAACAGCCTCAAAGGCTGCTGTGGGAAACACAGGTGGGCAGGAAGAGAGATCAGACCAGCCAGGACTCAGCACAGCCTCCTGTGCATCACAACCTGCACAAGCCCCTGGCCATTCCCTCATACCATCAAAAAACTCAGCTAAGAAACTATTTTTTAAACCTCATTTAATAAAAGGTTTTTTAGATATATAGAGGATATTAAGTAAATAAGTTACATAGTACATTACAATCACATCCGCAAGATTTCCTTTAGTGTATTAATATTTTATAAAAAAGCACACAAAAAATAAATTCAGTCCAGTCTATCACAACTGTACAGCAACAGGTAAATATATTTATATATGTACATTTTAAACATGTAACAGTCTTTTAAAAGGTGCCCTAGGCAGCAGACACACAAAAGGTAGTGTCTGCTCACTTGTTAAAATAAAAGTAATATACTTTATTATAAAGCATTTATACAGTAATTACAAAGGCTGACTGCTCCTGCACAGTACACCAAAGCTTTGACTACAAATTTAAAAATAGAACATAAAAAGAATGAACACAAAAAAGTTTATATCAAATCTGAACTACAAGGGGAAAAATACATGTGGAGAAGCTGCAGGAAACTTTTTTAAAATACACAATTACATTTCTATAAAAATATATGTTGTCTTGTAATCTGGAGAAGTTAAGGGTTTTTTCAGGCTCAGCTGTCAGTGGAATCTTAGTCATGGGAAGAATGATCCTTAGACAGCTTGGGATTCAAAGTTTGTGTCTTCCTAACATATGACACAGGAGAAAAGGAGGGAAAGTAAAGCAGCTGAACCCAAGTGACGAATTTACATAGAAATTCACCCCCCCAGAAATCAAACATGATTTGTAGACTTGCTTCTCTGTGTCTTTAAAGCTTTATAAACTCCCAGACATACATCAGAAGATAAAGCAGGGAGAAAGTTTGTGTGGGAAAATGTGTATTAGAATAAGGTTTCTGGTAAGCACTGGACTAAATGTGGCATTGTATGAAAGCAGACAAGACTCCTATGGCTGTAGTCTCTCCTACTCCCATTTCTTTAAAATACAGCATGTATCTGTAGGAACCTTCTAGTCTGCTGCCTGAAAGAGAATTAAGAAGTGTGTAACTGCTGAGAGTGAGAAAGCTCACATTTGTGACTGAAGAAACACTTTTTTTGAAAAGTGTTGATTTAAATCTAAGCTTGTTGCGATGATAAAAATGACCAAAAGCCTCAGTTTGATAAATCAGAGAGTATTTTTAGTTAATTTGGACTTTGTCTACAATGGGTTTAACAGAAGAGTTACCTTTAAGCTTTTGAATTTCTGTCTTTGCCCTGCCTTTAAGCAGCTACATCCCTACCTGTTTCTAGCCAGCAAAATGCCATGGTCCTGCACAGCTGAGTGAAATTCTGTAGACCTTCAACTTACAGAGCCAAGTTCTCTCTGATACTGTCACTTGTATCAGTAAAAGAACAAACATCAAATAAATTAAAATGCAAAGTGGTTCTTGCAGCTAGACTGCAAAACACCTGCAGCTATATCAGATATGCATCACAAGTGCATGCATCTATCTAGTAATTACATACACACAGAGTCTTAAAAAACTCAGATGCTATCCCATGCAGATCACAAACCTGAAAGACTGAATCTATCTGTAAAGGGCAGGCAGAAGCACAGGCAGAGTACATGATCAGGGCACATGTGACCCATCACTGCATCTCTGTGATGCCCAGTGCTGGCATCAAGACTCAGGTAGGTAATGATTTGAAATACAGCCATCTGACTATGGGGTGTATGACCACCTGAAGCCTGATCTTGCACTGTAAAAGGCAAATCTACTAGTACACATTTACAGAATTGCATTCTATAAATATTATATTTGTTCCCATATAAAAGAACTAAAGCAAAGAGACACCTTGTTCAAATTAATGACTTTCTACTATCTGCTTTCTAAATTAGCAGCAAACCCTTACATTAAAGGGGGATCAATCAATAGGCCTTTAAACGATGGAAAACAATGAGAATGAAGTTTTAAAACAGATTTATCAACAGAACATTGACAAGAATTTTGTTTGTTTGAGGTGGGATTTTTTAAATCTTACTGGGATAACACAAACTTAACACTGTGCTGTGCTGCAGTAAAGAGCCACTCTATTTTCCCCTCACAAAGACTAGGAACATAACTCATTCTAGTTCCATTTAAATGCTTTGCCCACAGATATTGGGAGTTGGTTGTTTAGGTTTTGGTTTTCTTATTTTTTTAAAAAACAATTCTCTGCCAACTTTTAATGGTAGGCAAATTCTAATTCAAATGCAGGATCAATTCCAGATTCTACCCACTCCTGTAAGCCAGTGGGTAGAAGGCTTGGTTTGCTTGTTTGTCTTTTAAGATGACACTTGCAGGAGCTGTTTTCCTTACTACCATGCCAGAAAAGAAGTCTTCTGGTGGCTGCTAGCAATTTGGAAGTATGCTCAGAAACATTCCAGCTTGATGCCACTTACTTGGCACATTTACCTGATTGTGGTCAGCCCTACTAACCCACAGCTGTTATAGAGGTTATCCTCAGAAAAGCCCTCTTCTGATTTTCTTGCAGTGACAGACTGTGTCCAGTTTTCCTGTTCTGTTCTACTTATACTGCAGCAGGGTGGGAGAGAAACAACCAGTACTGGAATCAGCACAAAATACACATAACATTTTTATGCAAGTATAGAAAATCTCTGATTTGTTCTAATCAGCACCTCAGTGCTGATTTTGTCCTTGACAAGAAGGAATATTATATCAGTTTCCTAAACAGGGAGAATCAGTGAAAGATCTGGCCTTTGGAAGACTGTAATAATGCTTGCAGTTGCTTCACCTACTGTTCCTCCTGACATGGTGTTCTAAAGCTTCTGTTCTCTCCAAGGGCCCTAAGATAATGGCAGACATGCATTTTCTCCGATTTATAAATAAAAAAGATAAAAATCAACACTGAAATCCTTAAGAGGAAGACTGATTTGCTTAAGCTTCTTTTTAAAGGAGCAGCTTTTAGTTCTTTGCAGTTTTTGAATGATTTTAACAGTTCATGATGTGCCATGTGCTTCTTGGTTAGTAAAGAAGATCCATTCAATGTAGGAACACGGAACAATCATCCAAATGCTGAAAGGAACCCCAGTTTTGACAGGAATGAAAAATATAATCTTGACAGAAAATTGAACACTTACAGGTCAAAGTGTCAACTTTGCAAAGAGTGCAGTCCTTAGTGATGTTCCTCCTGATTTTGTTGGAGTAGTAACTGTTTCTGCTATTCAGAAAAACAATTCTATGCAAAAGCATAGATACATCAAAGCAAACATTGTACAGTACACAGCCTCCCAAACAAAAGAGTGAAGCCATCATGGTTGCATAAAACTACAGGGCAAGAAGACTGACAAATGACATGCTGGAGTTATAGCCTCTTTCTACAGTTAACCAGGAATTTATCTAGCAGCTGGAAGGGTCAAGATTTAAAAAAAAAATCTGCCAGTCAGGCACGCTCTGTAGTTCAGATACAACAACATCTCTTGGATCCCTGCTGGGGAAGGCAGGAACGATCAGCTCGCTCAGTACGGGCTGGTCTAACACATTGCCAGCATTTGAGAACTGGGGATGGGATCACTGCTGCTCCTAAGGACTGGATGGAGGAGGGAGCTGGGCAGCCAGGCTTACAGGACAGCACCAGCTGGCCATGAAGCACAAGTGATCCTCACAAAATAATGATAAATGTGGGCTATGAAGATGTACAGAACAATCCTGTGCAAATCTAACATCTGTCACCTGGGCCACTTCTTCTTAACTCTCTTACCAGCAGCTTTTGGTGGCTAGACTTCCTGGGCTACTAGCTTGTGTCAGTTCTGAAGGAAGAGTCAGCCTTTCAGCAAAGAGCACAGCTCACAGCAGGACAACCCAGCAGGCAGCACTGCCCAGCCACTGGTGTGCAAATAGGTGACAAACTTCTCCTGTACATACTGCCTGACAGCAACTGTCTGGGAAACCAGGGCCTTGCCATAAAAGCTTGATGATGGCAATTTCAAGGAGTAAATGAGGGCTGCTACAAGACAGAAGAGGATATTGAGAGGTAAAAACATTCACAGAGGGATCACCGCTGGAGATGAGAGTCCATTCCTCCCATTTCTGAGGTGCACACAATCCAGCACACAAGAAGATCTGGGTTCATTTTCACTAAACAAACTTGCTCCCATTTATGTAAATTCAAACCCAGCAGTTTTCATTTCAAATTGCACTTGTGGAGCCCAGACTCCTTTAAGTTAGTCAAAGGCTGACTATTTTGTTTTCCAAGATGAGACAACCTACAAGGCCTGTGGCTACTCTAATCCCACAGAATATTTTTATATCCATTGCTACATTCTTAATGCCATAAGATAACTGACTTCAGGCTTCTGTTTGAAAACTAAAACTTCGTCTCAAAAGGAAGAAGAGTATCTTGCTCATCCCACTTTTCATTTTTGTGAAACAGAGGTCAAAAGTGCACACCATCTTTCCACAAAACTTGTTGTCTGCCTGAATAACTGCTCAGAAAGAAAGGCAAGAAAGCATAAAAGAAGAACTTGCTGAGAAAGGAAATGACTAGAAATCACCAGTGTCACAGTAACTGGATACACTTAGCTCAGAGCAGAGCTTCATTCTCTTGCTCCAGTCTGGAAACCTTTATATCCAAGCATCCCACTAACCACGATTCCTGACAAGAAGAAAAAGAAAGGTCTGACTGACCTGAGAGAACTTACTTCCACTGCAGGTGACATTGTTCTATTATGTACCTCAGATATAATTATAAATAGAATAGAAATCTTATTAGTCTTAAAAAAACTATCCAAGTTGAAACAAATCTTGTTATCCACCATTCTGGCTTGGTCAGTACTGGCAAGATGAAGTGGAACATGTGGCATGAGGAAATGGCAGCACTGAAACCAAAACCTGATGGTTCAGGTAAGGAAAGTGCAAGCAAAAAATAGTGAGACCACCAAGAGGGAGGTTGGGTCCAGCCTTGCTACTCCCTCCACTTCTGGTCTGCTGCTATATTTCTCCGTCTTCATCCGAGCTGGTGCTGCTGCTCCCGCTGCTGCTGCTGCTGCCACTGTCACTGCTCTCCTCCTGCTGGGCCTGGCTGCGGGCTGCAGCCGCCGCCGCCGCCTCCTTCTCCTGCTGCTTCAGCGCCGCCGCCTTCTTCTCCTGCTCCGCATGGCTCTTCATGTGAGCACTGCGGCTCTTCACCTTGTAGAACACCCTGAGGAAGGCACACATGTACATTAGCAATGGCCTCTCCTATGGCCTCCTTCAACACTTCTCCAGAAGAGCTTCTGCTTCTCCAGCCTCAAGTTCGTGAGCTTCAGCTCCGGAACTCCCGCTGGCAGTGCGATAGAGCACCTAGAGCAAACACCACTCGGCATGTGCCAGCTAGCAGGGGCTAGCAGGGGATCCTGAGCACCCTCAAACCACTCACTGCATTTCCTTCTGTGGCCTCTTCTCAGTCAGCTCTGAATTCAGAGGGGCAGTGCTGGTATCTGAATTATGCACGTGCTGCTTAACACAACAGGGCCCTGGTTTTCAGGCGTACCCCTGTGCTGCAACAATACAATAAGCATGAAGGCAAATGGTGGCCCAATGCCACTCCTGAGCCTTGTCCACAGAGCTCGAAATACTTGAGCTTTTTGCTTCTGACTCTACATTTCTGTGATCTGTTCCTCCACTCTCCACCATTAACTATTTGGATTTTGCATCAAGTGCCAAAAGTAAAGTTCAGACACCATTAAGAATCCTTGTCTGCTTGGCCTGTTGTTTTAAGAGTAAGCAACTTACGTAGGGAACTGAACTTTCTTGACAGTTATGATCCTGTTGGCAACAAACCTACAAAAACTACTAAAACTGTGTGAGGAAATACAAATATATTTGACATCCACCAAAGACAGCTGCAAATTTAACCAGATGAACTATGTACCTACTGGCCTAATAGCTGCTGCTATAAGGATAGTAGTGTCTCGTGTTTCTACAACACTGTTCTTAAGTCTATACCACGTTCTTTATATGTGATCTAGCAAATACATAGAAACTTCTTGTTACAAAAATGTAAGCATTATAGAGGGCCAATACAGTAGCTGCTTAAAAATGCAGCTTAACACCAAATACTGTATACAGTTGAAATGCAGGTTGTATCTCATGCCATTTGAGGAAAAATAAGCTGTAGTTTTGCAAGTATTAGTGAGGCCGTAATTCATTAAAATTATTGCCAATGTCTATGGCTTATATAGAAAGATAGAAGGCTCCATCAACAGGAGATGCCCTGCTGTGATTCTCTGACTATTGCTGGAAGCAGAGTTAGTCTTACCTGCCACATTTTTTACATGGAAATGTGTTTTCTGTGTTTTGTGTTTTACTGGTAGCATCTGATTTTATCTTCTGTTTCCTCTTCTTCCTCTGCACTGGAGCAGTAATAGGCTTTCGAGGCTTCACTGTTGTCTCCCTTGGCTTCCTCCCAATTCTGCCCATGACAGTTGCCTCGTGATTCTTCATATTGGTGTTGCTGGCCTTTGCAAAGAGGAGAAGAGTTAAGGCAAAGTGACACTTAAACCCACCAGCAGAAGGAAGACAGTGGCTGAGCTCCTGTGCTTCACTCATTCCATACAATGGTTTTATTTAATGAGAAAAACTTCAGGGTATTTTAAGGAGATTTCTCAACATGGCCTCTGTGTCCACCAGCCACAAAGAATACATTGCATTTTTCCACCTTACACATCCCAGTTCTCCCATCACAGCACACAGTCTGACTGATAGTAACACTCTGAGCTACCTCAGCCCAATCGCTTGCTCCAAAAAAAAGTTAGACATGGAAACTTTTTGCACCTGGAACTGCCTGCCTGTTTTCTAAACTATTTGTAGTGAAGGTGGCATAGAAAGCACAACATGCACAATGCAGCACTTACTATTACACCATCCTGTAGTGTCTGTTCATCTTTCAGAGCATCGGCACTCCTCTTTCTGTTATCCAACCCTTCCTCTGCCTCCTCTTCTTCCTCCTCTTCCTCCTCCTCCTCCACATGCCCCTGTTCCTCACTGAAGATGTCCCTTCTGAGAGGAAGAACACGTGCAAACCTATGGGAACTCTTCACCAGAAGATAAAGGAACTGTTAATTTTGATGTCTGTAAGTAAATGATATATGTGACACAGGACACAAATTTGTGACTCTGGAACCCTGTAGAGAAGCCAGATTGTTTGTGTTTTTGATTTGACCCATAAAAGAGACAACACACAAGACTGCAAACCACAGCCCAAAAGAGGTGAGAGAAATTTAGGAAATTACTTACCTTGATGTCAACTTCAGCTTCATCTTTCATAGATCTCTCATTAGCACCATCAATGTCCCCAAAGATTAAGGTCCCATTCCGACCAATTTTCACCTGCTTCTTGTATGTGTAGTAGAATTCCACACACTGAGCCACTGTTTTGGTTTTTATCTGTTGTTAAAAAACATGAAAATCCAATGGATTACATGATTTTTAAAATACTTATAAATAATTACAAGGAGTGCAATAAATACACTTTTCTTTCCGTATTTTCTTTCCTTAGTAGTCTCCATTCCACGACAGCTCCTGTTCTAGCCTTCCTTTTCTGTGTCATATTCACCTGTCTGCCCCATCCCACAACCTATCCCCTATTGCCACTGTTATTCACCGAGAGCTAGAGGACAAATTTTCCAAAGAAAAGCTGGTTAATGTAAAGGTGACAGAACCTGGACCTTTGTAAGCTTAATGCACCTTTTAGCCTCTGAAATGTTCCAGTTGAGCTATCAGGCTTGACAGCAGCCTCTCAGTTTTATGGGGGAGCTTTATTTTGCAGCAGCACTTCAGAGAAGACCAGACCAGAGTACCAATCCAAAAATGGAAGTGGAAGTTGGCAGCCCTTTCCTGTTTTGGCCACATGCATTTTGTAGGCATATGGTGGTAGACAACTATCAGCACAGACTTGTGACCATCTATGTATTCTGCATCAGTGATTTTTCTGAAACGTTTGGAATATATTCTTAGCTTCTGAGCTTTTGCAATTTAAATGCCTTTGGGGTATTTATTCAGTAAGCTCCTGGTTTTGCACTCTCCTTCAGTAATTTCCCCCTTGCTGACATGTCAAACCTCATCAAAATATGGGAGTGATCATTTTTACTATCATTGTCATAACACTGGAGATCTAAAGGATGCATCACTCTCATATCCTTCTTTGGTCCTCTCCATCAGTGGCAAAAATGTGTTTCTTTCTAGTTTTATCATAATTTAAGCTAAACATTGACAGTGCTCTATAAATGTATTCTGCAGAGAAGGTATCTGCAGCATGGACTAATGGAAGTAATGCAGTTTAAGTACCAGGGTTAAGCAAACAAGAACAGCAAAACAAACATTATTACTCTAGCTTTCTGGTGAGATTTTATGCTGTGCTGGATGCTGAAATTTCTCTGAAATCTTTTGAGTGCAGAACCTAATGCTTAAAACTGAGCTTTCAGAAAAATCAAGATTGAACTTCCTGTATTAAATGTTCAACAAACATGTAAAAATGTATCACGGAAAAAAATCAATCAAACAAAAGTAACTTACAAGCTTTTGGACCAAGAAAAAGTCTTTCTTGTAGATTGCAATGCCTTTGTTGAATAGCTTTTTTTCGGCAACCTTCCACTTGTCTGATCCTGTAGGTAAAAGTAAGTTGTCATGGAAGCCCACAAAATTTCAAATGTTTACTCTTCTATGCACCTTTTCTTCATGTTTGCCATAAATAATATACACACAATACACACATGTGCAGGTGCAGTGTGTCTCCTCTAACCTACTACAGCAAAACTGCAGACTGCTGTTAACTCCTCCCTTACTGCTCCACCTCAGCTCTCCTCTCAAAACTTCCTTTGTGTTAAGATCTAGTGCTCATCACCACAGGTTAACTCAGCTCAGCTTGCAAAAACCACTCAGTTAGATGAACTAAGATGTTGCCCAAGCAAGGTGACATGACATACTTTGTGGTGGCCCAGTCATAACATTTTATAGTAGGGAAATGGTGGGGCAGGGGAACTGGATCTTCTCTTTTAGCAGCAATGTGTACTTCAAGATTTACTGCATCTCTAGTATTCCTCAAATATTCCTTGCCTCTAATAATAAACACATTTTTGAATCCCCTCCTTCCTTATGGATATTATTCAAATATAGATAATATTTGCCATCAACTACAGTAGGAATGTATAACAATGAAGAAATGTAATTCCCATCCTTTGTGGCACCAGCTATTAGATGTCTCTCTACCACTTTATATCAGGTCTTTCAGGTGACTTGGGTCACTCCAGACCACTGAAGTCAGTGTCACACAGCTGACTATTTTCTAATTAGGTGCAAGACTACAAAGGCAGCTTATGGCATTTAAATTTTGCAGAAACACTAACAGGTATCCATAGTTTGCTGAGGCTTCTTCAGCAAGCTTGAAAACTATTCCCCATAAAAGCCCTGCTTAACTCCACCCTGGAAACTCATGTTAGAGAGGCTATGATGTTAAGGTTACCACAGCCTTTCTTGTACATACTGGCTGCCTTTCTACATTCTCTGTGGCTTAGTGCAAGGGATTACCTCCCCTTTTCCCCATAAAGAAAATCAGAACTCATACCTATCCCAATACACATGCACATGCTCAGAAGGATGCAGTGTTTCTTACATTTTAAGTGCCGTAATTTGCACAAGCAAAATTTCTGGCAAGCCATCATTTGAATTACAAGAGAGGACTACTCTTTTAATCTTGTGTAATACAACAGAGTACCCCAAAAAATCAGAAAAGGATAGAAGAATTCCTGTTTGATAAGCAGGCAGCACAGACTTGTTTTGGTTAACAAACCTGTGTAGTGATAATCTGCCAACGGGTGGGTAGGTGGTCGCACTGGCTTCTTCAACAGCAGTTTGGTCAGAGCTCCCTTGGATAAACACAAGTAAAATAATCAATTTAATGTTTGGAGTATTAAAAACAGATCAGGCAGTTGTTAATCCCCTCTTTTCTGGGGCAAGCTAACAGAAAAGAACCTGAGCACAGTTAACCACTTGGGACAACTTTAAAAATCACACTCTCGACTACCTACCTAATCTTGGGTACCACAGGCAAGTGGTACTTTCTTGGCACCTCTTCACATCTGTGAATTGACCAGGGTACTGGGAGAGAGCTAATTCCACAGATAGAGACCTTGCAAAAGTTTCCTCTCATTAACCAAAGGCCTATTACACACACATCCAAAAATGCTGCCCTAAATGATACCTGTCTTACACATCCAAGTAATTGTAACCTGATTTCACTTGACTAAGCAATATTTCAAAATAAAACAGCAGTCATGTGACTGAAAGATTACACACACAAAACCCTCTCTTCTCAAGCTGCTTCATTTAAACCAGAAAAGCTTTCAAATTTTGTAGCAAGGAGACAACAGAACCATGCTTCCACTGGCAGTTTAAACCACCTGAACAATGAGCTCCTGCTGCCAGAGGCAGTCCTGCTCCTCCCTAATGCCAACAACAGCATTCACAATGATGAGCTGGCAGAAACCTAACACATACACACAAAAACTACTTTCTGTTTGATCTCTTCTCCGATGCAAGTCCATGCAGTCTGTGACAAGTGTCAGTGCCAGGGGAGGGGAAACAAGCAGCCACTCAAAAGTGTGGGATACTCCTGACCACAGGGCTGATTTATGCCAGGTTAAATCAGTCATAGAGCTATAAAAGGATGACAAAGCTTTGCTGCTTGCTCTACACTGCTTTTTGATATTACCTCCCAGGGATGTCAAAGGGAAATAATAAAAGTGTATAATGTCTTACAATACTGATATAAAATTAGCACAGCTGTTTTACAGACACAGATAGAGAAGTCAAATGGATCTACCAAAACAAAGAGGTGCAAGACACTGCCCTCTGACTCAGCTTTCAGCCCCAGACTCTTATTTTTCCTTTCTACATAGTAACCTTTCCAGGAAGACAACATCTAAGATTCATTTAGAAGTCTCGGCTCACTTGCCCTGATAGACTGTCAGTGTGTTTGTTAAAAAGCCAAACATGTCCAAGTTGGAAACACAAAAAATAGTAAGTGCACATGGCACTGTACATCAGTCAGAACCCACTTTAGGGACATACAAGGGACACCAAACAGTGGAAACCAGATGCATTGAAAGGAATTTGCAAGGCTCTCCTCTCAGGAATGAGAGGTTACCTGACCTTTCTTAACATCTTTGACCACGCTGAGGTGAACAGCTGGGCAGACTCACCAGAATGCTTCCCTTTTCTTCATGTAAGAAATGCAATGCCAGCTCCTGGTTGGTTCCAGCCCCAGGAAAAATGCTTGAACAGGCAGCAGCTAGCAGGTTTTCCACTATTTCCACAGGAGTATCAAAATAATTCAGAAAAGAAGATTAAAATGAAGTTTCCTACAGGGTTTGCATGATTAATTACCTCTTTTGAAGGAGGAATAGACTTAACAGAAAGCAAAACTCAGAGAAGCTCAATGTCCTTGCAAATTTATCTGGGTCAAATTTGAACCCCAGAACTCATTAGACTACAGGGTCATGCAGAACTATTTACACATGGAGTTTCTTGCAAGTCTCCTCCCTCCTCTAATGTCTTCCCACCTCCCTTTGCCTCTGACATTTCTTGAATCCACCCTTATATCGTGAATTTCCATTTCACAAAACCCTTTTTAATCTCTCATTCAAAATATTTCTTTCAAGCTTGCCCACTTCCTCTCCCCTTCAGGATTTACACAGGCCACAACCCACATGCAACAAAAGCAGACAGCTTCCCAAGTCTGCTACTAGCTACCACAACTCCTGCTTCCTCATCCTGACTTCTGTCTACAACTTGATTTTTTCAAAATCCTACTACATCTAGAACATCCCTCAAAAATATAGGAGTTGAGTGTGTGTGGTTTTCAAACGTTAACAAAACCAAGGAAGCTTCACTGAGCAAAAGGCTGTTCTTAGCCTGACAGAAGCAATGGTCCCAGTTTTTTCACGATAAGAAGAACCAATCCTACAAACCTCCCCTTGCCCCACACATGCAATCTGATAAACAAGTTTTGCTCCTAAAACTGTTTTCAAGACCACTCAAACATGTCACTTGAATGGCAGCTCTAAAAGATTTTTAATTATGCCTACAGTGGATATGTGGTTATCCCTACAACCACCGTGACAACTCTGCCCTCTTTAACAGCCTGCCATCTTCTTACCATTCTCCTGGGTGACTTTGTTGGTTTCCAAATCACCCCATGGTTGCCACACCAGCTCTGCTTTATGTTCATCAGCTTCTGCCAGAGATCTGTCTTGGAGTGATGGGATTTCTGCTTGAAAGCGAGTTCCTACATTTATTCTCCTGCAGAGAAGGAAAAATGTCACAGTCAGGCCATCTTTACAATATCCAGGAAACCTCTGTCTCTGCTAGAAACACCAAATGAAGAACCAAACAAAGAAACAAATGCATATACAAATGCCGGCTCTTGCATATAACACCAACAGTGTTGTAGGTTACATAAAAAACTCAGAAGTTGAGAGGTTTTACATCTATTACCAGTTTCCATTTTTTTATCAGTATAGGTTGAAACTCTATTTAAATTAGCATCCCCTAATAGCTGCTCAAAGAACCATTATTAGCTTCCAATAATCATCGCTTTTTGAGAGGCTCTCATACAGGGTCCTCTTATGGCAAGTCTGCTCCTCAGGAATAAGATAGGTCAGCCTGTTTTAGTATTAACAGGCTGTATTAGGCTGTAATACTAATACTAATTAATATTAGTATTTAGTATTGTCAGCCAACAACTGAACCAGAGTCTCCAGAAGTCCTTTTCAACCTAAACATTGCCACCTGGTCCAACTTCCCATTCCAAGCAGGATCAAAATTTGTTCCTTTATGACCTTGAGGCAAGCTGGTATCTTCTAGGTACTCTTCCTAACAACTGAAACCAAAAATATAAAACAACGAAACCTGTATTGCTCATTTTGTACCAAACCCAAATCCTATTCTTTTAGCAGCAATTTCATACTTTTACATATGAATTAGCAGACAGATTTTTCACTACATGCAACCCAAAGAGCACTACATTTGCTTTAAGTAAGTGACCAACCACAGAGATTCTACTCTCTACTAGCAAATGTGATTTTGTGTGCAGAGGTAGGTAAGAACTCCCACTGAAAGACTGTTCTACTGTGTACTTAATGCAAAAGTGTTACTCATTCAGACATCAGTCAACTAGCACCACACTGCTAGCACACCACACTGGTAGCTCTTGACATAGTAAAGTATAGAGAAAGAAGCTCTTTTTTGGAGAGAGCAGATCAAGCAGTGCCCAGAAGATGGTAAAATTCTGGAGTTGCTTCACTAGAAAAAAGCAAAACTCCCTGCCCAGGGTAAGGTTTGCATAATTCTCAAGTCTTGGCTTGGTGCCCCACACCTAGCACAATAACCAGAGAAAGAGCATGATCTAGTGCAATTAGGAATAATAATAAAAACTTCTGAGAAAGTTCAGAAGACTTTCCAGCCTCCAGACTTTTCTCATCCTCTGAAATGACATACACATGTCTATTATAAAAAGCAGTTTGGAAAAGGTGTGAGGAAGCCTTGAAACAACACACAACCTGCACAAAAATCCAGAGAGATACTAGCAAGTGTTTCAATACAGTGTTGTGAAGTCCTAAGAGACTGTGGTATCAAAAGGGAGGAAATGAGTATGGAAAGAGAAGAA
>VZTT01009585.1:3892-26253 GCA_013400855.1 Buphagus erythrorhynchus
GCAACAACTATAGTAAGATTTGATGGTGAAATGCTAATAAAATAAATTAGTTCTTTTCTATGAAAATACCAGGGATATGAACAAATCCTATGTTCCTATAAAATACTGTAGATTCAGATTGGGAATAATAACATTATAGATCATGACATGGCCTACTGGACCAACTAGAAGTGGAAGCCAAGCATTACATAGAAGAAGGGGTGTAGAAAACATAAGCAACTCTCAACTGAACCCCTTGCTGTCATAGAGAAATACACCAAAATAAGATCTACATGTTTTTGCTATTCACATTAGAAAGCTGGTTTTGCTGGCTTTCTATTGTCCTCCAGAAAGGCTTTTTCAGAGCCTTCATTAGCAAATGTCTTCAGGTTTTCAGCCTCATTTTACTTATTCCCACTTTATAAGTTTCTGTCCTTATGTCAGTATATTTCTCCTAATTTCTTTCCTTTCTTTGATATTATCTAACCGCATACTTCTAAAGAACCATGCTACATTTCCCAACTTGTTTTGCTGGGTTAACCAAGCCAGTTTTCTTCTCATCACTTCTTTTACAACATAGGCAATTTGTTTTTCTAGTCATTGTTGGAACTTCCTTCCACTTATTTTCTGGTATGGGTTCATTTAATTTCTTTTTTTTCAATATGGATAATTGGCACCAGATGACATGTTTCAGATGAAGACTCTCCCACACAAGGGATTTTGTAAAAAGGCTTTAATAACTTTGTGCTTCTATAAAAACACTTCTCCCAATGCATCTTAAAATTGCATTTGCCATTTTCAGAACAGCATCATGCCAGCGATTTATAATCAGCCTGTGATCAATAAATACAGCCAGGCCTTTTTTATCATTTGTAGCTGATGTACTCTCATTCTGTATCACGGATTCATGTTAATGGCCCCTTGCCCTTGTTCTTTCATCTTTCATTCCATTTCAATTACAAACCTCAAAGCCACCTAAATTTTTGTGGATAATATTCTGTTCCTCCTTTATACTGATGTCTCACAGCTTCATGTGATCATCCATTTTCATCACAACCCTACTTTCTGAGCTAAAGCCTTTGAATAGAAGCATTATATATATGACTTAGCTATGAGAACTTCTGTTTTCCTGCATGACATTGCTAACTTTGCCTACACATTGTCGTTCAGCTAGTTTCTTACTCACTTATGTGAACCTTCAGCAATCTTGTATGTTTTATTTGTAAATATTATATAACCAGTTTTAATTTAGTGTCTAAAGTTAAATAGTGAAAGAGAGGCAAGCAAGTCCACAGGGGAAACAAGCATTCTAGGTTGCAGCAAACTCCGTACAACTGCTTCAGTGCCTAAGGAAAGTCTCCTTATTTCTGTCATTGCTAAGTCCAGTTATGTTTACCTCTATTCTTTTTGGTAGGTTTTCCTTTTGGGATTTTTTGAGGGATTTGTTTGTTTGTTTATTTGGGTTTTTGTTTGATATTTTTTGGGGAGTGGTGTTTTTGTTTTTTTGTCAGAGAATGCTGATGTTTCAAAGCACATTTTGTGGTAATGTTCATTTGTATGCTGTGCCCCCAGCAAGCAGCCAGACATCAGCACAACCGCTTGCTTACTCCTCTATATTGTGGAATGGAAAACACAGAAAGAGAGCAACAAGAATAATGGATCAAGATAACATCAGTTTAACAGGTGGACCAAAAACTGCACATACAAGCCAAGCAAAAAGAGACATCTACTGATGTGTTATGTACACTGTTTTAGTTCACAGATCCAGAACAAAGCATGCTATGAAGGAAAGTGAATGTAGCAAGAAGATGCAGAGGGAAAAATTGTATAAAATTATGTAGGGTTTTTTCCTCCTATAATACCTGCCCAACTGATTAGTCTATTACTAAAAAAAACAAATTTTAAAAAATAACAAACAAAAAGAAAAACAAACAAACAAACAAACAAACAAAAAACAAACAAACAAACAAAAAAAAACCCACAAAAAAACCTCAGCTATTTAAGCAATGTGGAAAGGGAGATACCAGCCTACAGGGGAGAATAGACCTTAAAATAAAAACTTTTTTTGTACACTTTCACCACTTTCCCCTCTTGTTTTTAGCCTTAATTGTTGAGACTATGTCTAACAAATGGTATTATAACAAAATCCATGTGATACTCATTTCAGTTTCTTAGTGAATACAGTTCAATTCATAAATTGAAATGACTATGTTTGATGACAGTTTGTGTTCTCTGTCTTAGCTGTTTCCCATTTCATCATTAAGTTTTAGACTTTTATTGTGCTTCACTTGACTCTCATTGAAAACAGGATTTTTTTTTCCTTCACTGTGTGTATGATTTTAATGAGAGTAATAAATTCATAGTTTCCATCTATATCTCAATATTCCTCATATCTAAAATCTCAGTGATTCCCAACGTAAAAGTTTTGCCAAGATTCCTACTACTAGAGCTTAAAATCAGTTTCTGGTCAGTTCTGCAGAACTGATGGAGGTTCAAAAGTGATTAAACTGAAGTGCATGCTCTGGACAACTCAAGAAGGGCATCTTGTTACAGAATTACAATCTCAGCTGGTGAGTCTGTTGTAAACCCATAAATCTCTAAGAAGGGGTCAGCTGCTTTGTGTTGCAAGTTACTAACTGTAACACGTTGAGACTGAGGGCATGCAGATCTGCTGCCCCCTAAAATAAATAAATGGTGAGGTTTATGGCTAAGTGGCAGTGAAGTTTTGGCTCTACTCTTTTGACTTCTGTTTAAACTGTAGCAGGAAAACAACATGCCTGCTAAGCAACTGGTTGTGACCTGACATACCCTTTAACTCTGGAAATATTTTTTCCTCCTTTAAATATTGCAAGCTTGCACTTATCAGTCTCTGAGTTACAGCATGAGGAGGAGAACTAAGGAGGTATTTCAGTTGAACTTCGACAATCACTTCAGTGAATTGTATTATGTGATTTTTCTAGTATTTTGGTATCTCTAGAAATGCAATTAATCTATCTGCCTGAGAGTTATTTCAGATGCTGAATTTTGGCCTCTTTGAAAATCTTGACATGTATTTAATTTCATAGAAAAACTACAGGTATTCATTTCTATAAATATTTTGTTCTTTATTTATTCTTAAAACTGAAAAAAAGCCCCTCACAACATAGGTATCCTGTCTAATACATCAGGTATTGTTTAAAAAACATTTATGAATGTCTTGTTTCTCAAAATTAAGTAGTATCAAGTCTGTCTAAGAAGTATTTGAAGACTTGGCAAAACTCATTTTTATGGTGTACTGAAGGCAAAGGGTAAAGGGAATCAATGCTTGATAATGCACAAGGTGCCTCAAGTGGATGCTGCAGTTGTAATAGCTAATACATTGCCAAATTTTCAGTGTAGATAAACTTTTGTCCTCTTTGACACACATATATTCAGGCTATTTTAATATTTACAGTGTGATACTACAGTGCTAAAGCCCTGTTTGCCATTGAACTGCAGAAAAGGGGCTGTCATGATTTTTTTTCTTTAGTTTTTTGGTCTAAGGACTGAGATTTTAAAGAGTCCCTCTATCTCAGCTGTTAGAAATCACTAAATTTTAATTTAATTTGTTAGGCTATACAAATGTAATTTACTTTTCTCATCCTTTAGTAATTAACTCCCCTTCAGCCTGAATTATTGCATGTTCTGTTAATTCTAAGCATAAGGTTTGGAGATCTGCACATTACTATGTAGTTAATATTATGCACCTAACTGTTAGCTATATGGGAGTATGACATGTTGTTTAAACAAATTAATTTGTATTTTCTCTTTTCCTCTGCTGGAAAGGACATCTAGAGGTTGGTGCCAGCTTGGGAGACTTTGAGCTGCCATTCTTATCATACCAGTAAGGATTTCAGAAGAGTATGAAACAGGTGCCTGGAAGCAAACCAATAACAGTGAAAACTTCTTTTTATTACTTTTGATCCCAACCCACTAAATACAATAAAAGCTCTCCTGGGATTAAATATATCAAATTCCTGAACTGAGATACTTCTTCCTCTCAAATATTCCCTAGAGAATCAATCATGACAGACAAAGCCTTTAGTCCAAAGGCTGAATATTTCAAAATGGAAAGAAATAACTCTTAATCCAAAGGGGATGTCTGTTTTAGAAAACCTGGGATTTTTCCCCCCTCTGCATTTAACCTTTCTACACAAATTATTTTGGATTGATTTCCAACTGTGTTGAGAACTCGAGCCTGTGAGCCTAAACACTCCCAATCCCAAATCATGCAGTCAGAAAAGAGCTAAAGTAGCCAATGTTCTGCCACATCTTTCAGTTTCCCCATATGAGACCTCATCTTTATGACCAGAATTCTTCTGCTGGGGTTACTGTTGACACAGAGCACCAGCCTGGAAAGCAGAGATAACGTGTGTCATTGCTGTGGTTTGTCAGATACTCTGATTCTAACTTCTGCCCCTCCCCTTCCTTTTCTCTGTTGAGCAGATGACGAAATTGTTTTAGGACTGATTTAGTGAGTGGGAGAATGAGTCCCTAACTCTCGACTTCATTCCCTTTTGCAATTTAAATATGATTCTGAAGCTTAAAATAAATCTTAATCTTTCCAAGGAATGATGTTAATCTGAGGCTGCTTGTTGGCTCAATACTGAGTTCCTGCTGGTTTTGATAACAGCTCATGATTTGTGAAAATTTAGCATGGATTGATGTTAGCTTGCAACTCATACTCCAGACTTCCTTGACTGATGGGAAGCAAACAGGTGCTTATATGTGGTTGGGGCTTAGCACCACAATATTTACAATGCAGTTCATGAAGTTCTCAGCCTTTGTATGTGATTCCTCTTTGTTACCCACTGGGTTTCCTGGAAAAGAAGTGGGTGTTCAGCAAGGTCTTAACTTCTCCACTCAGTCTTCTGATTTCCATTTATTTCCACCCCACATTCCTAACAAATGCTTTTATTTCACACTTTCAAGCACAGTAATGAGACAATTTTACCTATTTGGTTTACAAACAACACTGGCATGTAAGTGATACAGAGTATCAATGCAATATAACTTCAGTTCCATTGATGTAAGGTATCAGTGTTAGTAGATTGGTGTAATTGTCACACAGAACTAGCATAACCAGAGTTATGTTCACTATTTATGGTTAAAAGGCTATTTAGGAAAGTGTCTTAAGAATGTTAACTGTGCATCTGATTTAGACTGCAAAAATGATTTCTAGTAGTTTCCAGTGATTTGGGAAAATATATGCACTTAAAGGTTTGTATTTGAGCCTTCAATTGTCTGTTCAATAATTGCATAATACAGATCAAGTTATATTCTGCTGTCAGATATACTGTTGTAAATCTACAATGTTTTCACCGGCCGTACTAAAATTACTTCAGTTTCAAATCTTTTATTTATGAGGTCAGGAATTTTGACAGTACTTTTCAGCAACTGCAAATCTGAATAAAGCATACTATTTTCAGAGCAAGGTTGGGGAGAGGCTTTCATTGACACAGGCAGTTTTTGGAATATTGATAAGGTGCATGATTGACATACCTATACTTTTGTTTGTTCTAAGCTTCTGTTTGTTTTTGGTACTTGGCTATTTAATATGAAATGAAAAGAACTGTTCACACTGCTTTTATGAGGCTGGAAGACAACATAGTCCATATTAATATCTCCAACGCTTTCTCTTCTTCATTGTTGGTTTGTTTGTTTGTTTTTTTTGGGTTTTTTTTTAAGATTTACAGGCTTATTTTGTTTGATAAAATCACTTCTCATACTAAAGAGACAAGTCAGAGCAGACTTCCATTTCCTAAAATCCTGCTCAAGCTAGCTTAAGTTTTTCTGACTGAGGAGGTCTACTTTTCCATTCATTTATATTATAGCACAAACCACATGGATAAGAGACAAATATAGGCTGTAAGATCTGCCAGTAGCACTGCTGGATCAGAGTTCATTTAGTGATGTCGGCCCTGTGAATCATAATGTCAGCTCAGCCGAGTGGGAGAACTAACCTTGTCTGCAGCAGGATCATATATCAACTTAAAGAGGAAAGAATGTTGCCAAAGAACCACAGCAGCAACCACTTCACAAAAAAGTAATCCTCTGGCATTAATTTCTTGTCAAGGCTAGTGATGGGTTGCATTTGCCAAGATGTGCTCAGCTGAACTGCAGTATCTTGGAAACGCAATGCGATATGTCACTTTTTCTTTCTTTCTTTTTTAAAGAATATTGCATGTTGAAAGTGTCATTCTGTGAATACTTGCTGTAAATTAAGATAACTACCCTCAGAAGTGCAGACTTTGATCTTGGCTTCTAAAACTCTTCAGACTATGCAGTTCTAAAGAAGTCTGCTCCTTTAGGTATCTATAAATCTATTTTCTACATGATGTAACTTTTCCCCTTTCAGTTCCAAGACTGTAATCCAAAGTCCATTTCCACACAGGCCTGGACCTTATTGAGCCTTTAAAGATGTGCTTAATGTGAACTAGGAATGACTAAAATGCTGTATGTAAACATAATCCAAACCAGTTGCATGGGAATTTGTTTAAAACAAATTTTCTTTCTGAGCACATAGAATTTATTTGCACTTGCCCTCAACATTCTGTATGGGCATCTAATGAGTATTAGTGCAGTCTCATTTTACAGAGGGAAGGCAAAGATAAGGGAGATAGTTGTTCTGCCCATGGGTATATGATGAGCTGCCATCAGCACCAAAGCCCAGGAGACGTGTCCTTCGTGCAATTCATTCTACTGACTTCATTGTACTGAGCCAATAGACTTTCACCTCTCTTGCTTGTGACATTCAGATCTCCTGATGACTGAACGCAGACTGAAAGTTACAATTCAGTGACCTGGTAACTGAATTTCCTTCTCACAGGAGGCAAAATGTTCCTTTGGGATCCAAAGGAATGTGGAAAGTTAGACTCAGAGGGAAGAACTACAAAAAAATCAGCTTTTAAGATAACTTTTAAGTCATTCACTGTGTTATTTCTTTTTGTCCATGTTAACAAAGGAATAATATTTAGGGATTTCTTCCTAAGAAAATATTTATTGTCTGCAGAAATATATTTTCACTTGTTCCCATTCAAGTGTCAGGCAAGATTTATGGGGAAAACATTCTCAAAATTTTATTAAAAGAAGATGTCCTCATAGTACTTCTACTCTTCTTTGTGTTGGAGTATGGCATGTAGGTGGTTGCTAAAAAGAAAGCTGTTATTATAAGGTCCTCAAAAATCTCTCCAGTTAATTGATGAAAATATATCCTCTGGATCTTGCATGGGATACTTATATGGTGATGGAAACAGTGTTCATACTGAGAGATTAATGGTCTAAATTCCTTAGAGGTTTTTTCCTAATGTGTAAATGATAAAATAATTATTTTTAATTTTTTCATGACTACTTAAAAATCTTTTTCTTTCTCTGACATTCTATGTGTATCATTTGACAAAATATCATGAGTATCAGGATACCTGCTATGATACAAAGTTGTAGAAAAATGCTTGAATTAATTTCTAATTAAGTAGCATGCTGTCTGAATTTATTCTCATTTACATGGGCTGAAATAAAAATTCAATTTTTAAAAATCATTTTAAGTGCAAGAAAATCCTTCCTAATTAGATGAAGAGTTCACAGATTCATTGAATCATGAAGTGATTCAAGTGTTCAGGGCTGATTCGGGTGAGTATTTGAGCAGTCTAGTCTAGGGAAATATGACCCAGCCTCTAGCAAAAGGGTTGAAGCTAAGCGACATTTAAGGTGCCTTCCAACCTAAACTATTCTATGATTCTTTAATTTCTCCTTATAAAGAAATAGACTATTACCTAATTTTTGGTTTCAGTGGAGATTAAAACAATAAGAAGATGTTGAGAAATTTGTGTGTAGTAACAGAGACTTTTATGCTTATTTTCAACTGAACACATTTTTATTATTAAAATCATTTTATTTTTAATTCATTTACATGATTAGTAGCTATATTTTAAATTCTGTGTTACAGTGCGCTGGTTTTGCACATTGACATTTGGTGAGGAGGGAGGAAACCACCCACGGAAATTATTCCAAGAGGAGGTGCTAAGAGCTTCCTCTGAGTCTGACAAAAACCAATCAAGGATTAGTTTTGAGAACTGACAACCTGTTAAACCACTGAGAAAGCTGAACACGCCTCTGTGAACATACGTTGACAATAAACAAGCCTGGGGAAAAGAAAGCTCTCTTACTTTCCGGGCTTTGGAGAGAGAAGTTCTTCCCCCCCCCGGCCCGGTGGCTGGGCTGGGGATGGGAGGCCGTAGGCCCTGGCCAAGGCTGGGCCAGGCTGTGGCTGCTAACATCTAGCTGACATTGAGCCCTGCCCTGCCGCTAGCCCGGGCTGAGCCAGGGTCCGCTGGGCCCTGGCAGCAGCTCTGGCCTGGGCCAGGCCCTCTCCACCGTGGCCCGCATGGCCTGGTGGGGGGCCGGGCCGGGACCCGTCCCTCCCCGCCTGCCAGGCAGGGGGAGGGAAGACCATCAGCCCACTGCTGGAACTGAATGCAGCAAAAGCCAGAAAACAGCCATGTAGCCAGAGCGGCCCCACCCCCTGGCCTGGCCCCTTGAAGATCCTAGCCTCTTCTCCCCTCAGTGTGGCCATGGAAGAATTCTTGACTGTAAACAGCTGTGGCTGCCACCCAGCAGGGATCACATGACGAAGGCCTCAGGCGAGATATTAACTCTTTCAGAGCAGAAATGAGACATGCAAACATCAATTCTCTCTCTCAAATGAAAGAAAAGGACAGTGAAGACAAACAGAGAAATAACATGAAGGCACCAAGGTCAGTAAGGAAGGAGTCAGGTCCCAGATGGGAGGGGATGAAGAGATGCCATATTCCTGGGCTGAAAGTCTCTTGTAAGGCTGTGGTGAAGATATGAGACTCTTTTTTCCCTGTAACTCATTGAAAAGAATGGGGGGGTGGAGCGTTCAAATTGTAGACATGAGCAAAGGCATCCGTGCTGAACAAGCAGATGTTGAAATAGCTGTGATCCTGTGAGAAATTTTAGCAGGGAGAAGAGTGATGAAGACCCTTTGCCCCATGGAAGAAGAAGACCTTTGTCCCCAGAGATGATCTCAGAGATGGATGAAGAGAACCTTTGCTTTTGAACTGCTCATCCTTAAAATAGTACCCCATAAATTGACACGGCCCATAAAGGCAGCTGTGGGAAGGCTGTAAAAATGGGAGGAACTTCATGATAGCAGATTTCTGGGTGGCTGCTATTCGTGGAAATCAAAAGTCACAAGAGAACTGTTTTCTTGTGGAGAAGACTCCATAATATAATAAAAGAGACTCCTCTCCCTAAGTAAACTAAAAATAGACCATTCTAAAAGTAATCAACTAATTGTTTCTATACATTGTCATTAAAAAAGAAAACAAGGGAAAAAAAAGGGGAGGGGGACGAGAAGTAATCTAAAAATTTTCTTCTCTTTTAATTCTATTAATAAAAGTTTTCTTTGTACCCTTTAAAGTTTAAGCCTACCTTACCTTCCTCCTAATCCTATCTCACAACAATAAATAAATAAATAAATAATTCTAATAAGTACACTAACAATTTAACCAACACTAAACCCACCACATACAGTCAGCTCTTTCCTTCACACTCTGCAATAGAAATTCTGTTTTCATTTCTTTTGAGTTTTATCAAATGATGCTGCCAGAAAAGAGAAAATTTACCCAGAAAGTCTGATGTAGATATTACACCAAATTTGACTTTTTCTCAATGAGAGGAAGAGAAAATTTCTGGTTTTTTTATGATGGAATAGAAACAATTAAGATATTGCAGATGCCCTGTGAGCATCCAAACTATGACCTTAAATAATTTATTCCTAGTTAAGAATCTGGTATTACTGGCTATTCTCAATGATGCAACTTCAACACTGTAAAATGATACTCCATTTAGGCAACCCAGTCTATTACAGGTTGACGCTAGGTGTGCAACAAGGTAAGAATCTAAATGCTTTTCATGAAGTGAAGAGGAACATGAGAGTCTTCCTTTTTTAAACTTTCTTCCCATCTAGTCTAGTAAGAACAAAGACATGCTTCTCTGAGTAATAACATTCCATTAGTTTTCCTTTTATTTGCAAAAATACGATCTATTTTATACTTGAAGATATGGTTCTGTACTGAATGCATTGCCTTTGAATGTTTATTAGCTTACGACAGGAAACTGCTTTGGTATTTTGAAGATCACCCCTATCACTCAAATCTGAGATAACAGAGCTAATGGGATCTTAGATGTGGTACACTAGAGGAAATATGTACTGGAGGGCAGCTGGAAACTCTGGATAGTTGCTGTGGAAGAACTTACCTTCCTGAAGAATTGGGACACTGGTGTGCTAAGCACTAGACCGAGGGAGGGGAGAAACATACTGATAACCTGAGGTCTTTCATGGTTGTTTATAACGGCACTAACAGGATGCGCAGTAAGTAAGCGCAGGGTGTGTATTTTTTCTTTGCTGGATCGTGTCTTCTCTTTTTTTTTCTTATTTTTTTCCCTAGGATTGCTGTTAAAATACATGTAACTTTTGAATCTATGAATTTTTAAAAACTAGTTTTTACAATCAGAAAAGCCTGGAAACCCCTGTGGGTTTCAGTGGAATTATGGATGAAGCGTACTGCTGCTGGCTGTTAAGAGTCCAGACCTGCTGCAATGTGTATCTGTATAAAGTATGTTGTACAGGTACTCAGTATGTTTTTCTTTTCTTTTTAAAATAGAAATTATTTTTTAATTGTAATCCCTATTCTGCAATTTTAGATAGCTGTCAAGTGTCTTCTTACATTTTTGAATGCATGGATCTGTAGCTCAAGAGTTGTAGATGATAAATCTTTTGTTATTTTAGATTTGCATTGTCTGGTAGCCATCATTAGGGCAAAGCTACCACATGGGTGATTGATCCATTGTAACATTTTATTATGTTGAATTACTCAGTGTCAATAAAGAACACCGATTAAAATGAGGAAGAAATTGCCTGTATGGTTCTGTCTTAAGCTTCAATAGCAGAAGCACAGTAGTCTGATCTTATCAATGAGTTCATACTTGGAATAGACTGAAAAGGTTAAGCCTTTTAAGCATAGCCAGCACACAGAGGTGATTAGATGCACCTTCAATTTAGAAATCTCTTTCCTGAAGGTCCCATGTAATTAATAATCTAAGCAAGTTATCTAGAAAAATAAAAATACTCTCAGAAAATTCTGACTGCAGAAATTCAGGCAGCAAATAGGAAGACTTCCTTCCTCTAAAGCTACCTTCGGATGTCTTTTTTTTTTTTTAACTTAAAGATACGTTTCAAGAGGCAAAATATTTCTTCATAAAGCAATTATTCTACTTAATGTGAGGAGTTCACTGGCAGAAAGAATGATGAATGTATTTTGATTAAAATCACTGCAAGATCTTTAAGATTAAACACATTATTTTCAGTAAACTATTCACACTTGTTATAAGTATATTGTATGGAGAATTATACTTTTTTCCCAAACTTTTAATTACGTTTGAGGCTTTCCTGTCTCTTCATTTTTCTTCTTTATTCAAAAAATTACTACCATCTGAACAGTATGGTTATATAGAAAGTACATGGAATCAAATATAACTTCAGCATTAAAAAAAAACATTATATTTATCAGCACAATGTCACTATTATTAGACTCAACATATTAGCAAAAGGAAGAGATTTTTCTTATCTCTTACTTGTATATTTTATTGTGTATGTTTATGAAATACCATGTTTTCCTGAGAAAATTTTTGTGTCTTAAACTGATGGAATCCACATATTATGTGTTTCTGTTGTAATTGCCCATGTGGAAAAATCTGGTGAACTTTGAATACAAAGTAGTTTCTAATATCTTAAAGCAGAAGCAAGATAAAACCCTTCATCTGCAGGGACCTTTCTGTTATCATCTCTGCCTACTTTTCAGTAATTCCTTTTTGCTCTGAATTCTAACTCTCAAACTAAAATTGGCCCATATCCCTTGGTTATTAATTCCAAGCTGGATGTGAAACAGTTAAAAGGGCTGGAAATAACACATCTATAGTACAGCCATAGCAAGATGCCTCTAGATTCATAAAAACTGGTCTTCAGGCAGTTTTTGTCTATTGGCCAGGTGTTTCACCAGTGCATCTGGACCATTTCTGATTATTGTGCTGTAATTCAGCATTTCCCTGGGGTTGTCTGGTCTCTCCACTGGGATGACACCATGAATAGAGCGTTGGTTAGTCTGGCAGCCATTCTAAATAACACAGTGTGGGACAGAAGTTTACAAACAGATAACAGAATTTGATCTGGGCTTTCCAGTGTTTTAACGGCACATTTTTTTATTACAAATTTTGCATTTAGACCTAGAGCAGCACTTTTCTTGTAGTAACAGATGTCTCTCCAGACACGGGTGTATACTTAAATGGAGTTGGTGTATTGTAATCTTCTTTCAAAAGAAGATTAATGAAACAGAACTTTTTTTTGTCTGCACAAATTAATTAACAGTTATAAGAAGATGGATCAGTACTTTGTAATAATTACAGTTGTACTTAGTATAATTAATACAGTGGATTAGAATTGGTGTGAAATAGCATTATTCTTTTGCACAGTTAAGCTATACTTGTAGCACTAGATTTGTCTGAGTAAACACTCACTGCATGCCACTCCCAAGACCATTTGTCTCTAGTAATGATTTTCAAGAGCAAGAACTTTGCAATTCTGAGTTTCACTGAGGTAACAAATAACATCCTGAGAACTAACATCAAATCAGTGGATTGCTTATTACCTGAGTTGTTTTGCTTCATTTTGCTATTCCTCATAATGGAACTAGTAGTGTGAAAAATATATATGAGACAAGTAGTACGCACCAGCAATTTCTTCCAAACTTTGTCTGAGCCTGCTGGTGTATGAGTTTATTAAGAAAAAAATAATCTATTTCTAGTAAAGAATTGCAAAACTTTTCCTCATTTTACTGTCTAAAAGAACTGCGACAATGTTTTTAAATTGTAAGAAAAAGTGCGCACATGTAAAATTACGCAAGTAAGCACCCTATGAGTGGAACTCAGTTTAACCTTTTTCAACATGGACATAACCCCAGTAAATTTATTTCTCATGAAGGGATTATCAGAAAATTATATAATAGAGCTGGTTCAATACAATTAATGCCTGACTAAGCGCTTCAAGTAACAATCCTGATGTCAGACATTGTCCATGACAGCACTGTTTCTGAAGCCTATAGTAATACTGGCTATTCCACTCACATTTGGAAATAGGTTGTCCATTTCCCAGAAGCAGTTTTGTGATAAGATGTATTCTTCAATGGGAAGATCATCTTGTGACATCCCCTAGGCTGTCTGGTAGACAACTTATTCTATAAGTAGCTGGAGAATGTTACAGGATCACTAGCTCTTGTTTTTGTAGGTGACTTCAACCTACCAGACATCTGCTGAAAACTTATTACAGCAGAAAAAAAGGCAGTCCAGGATGTTTTTCGAGTGTGTGGAGGATAACCTTTTGTCAAAGCTAGTGTGTGAGCCCACCAGGGAATGGACTATGTTAGATCTGTTGTTTGCAAATAGAGATGGGCTGGTGGGAGATGTGGTGGTTGGAGGCTGCTTGGGGCACAGTGATCATGAAATTATAGAATATATATAGAATTTCTATAATTTTATATAGAATTATAGAAATCTTGATATTTGGTAATATCAGGAGAAACATCAATAAGACTTTTACATTGGATTTCCAGAGGGCAGACTTTGGCCTGTTTAGGAGACTTGTTCAGAGAGTGCCTTGGGAAGCAGCCCTTAAAAGCAAAGGAGTCCAGGAAAGGTGAGTGTGCTTCAAACAGATCTTGAGAGCACAGGAACAGACTTCCCTGTGTGCCAAAAGATGAGTCGATGAGGCAAACATTCAGCCTGGATGGGCAACGAGGTTTTGAAGGAACTTATTAATAAAAAGAGGATGTATTGTCTTTGGAAAGAGGGTCAGATCTCTCAGGAAGTATTTAAGGGGGCTGATAGGGCATTTAGGAAAAATACTAGGGAGGCCAAAGCTCACTTCAAACTTAATTTGGCAACTTTTGTAAAGGATAACGAAAAATGTTTTTACAAATGTATTAATGGTAAAAGGAAGGATAAGACCAACCTTTGTTCTCTAATTGGATGAGGCAGCGAACTTAGTAACTGCAGATGAGGAGATGGCAGAAGTGCTTAACACCTTCTTTGCCTCAGTCTTTAGTGGGAAGATGTTTGTCCTCAGAATAACTGTCCTCCTGGGCTGGTGGATGGTGTTAGGGAGCAGAATGCTCCCCCCGTTATCCAAGAGGAGGCAGTCAGAGAACTGTTGAGATGCTTGGATGTTCATAAATCTCTATGGGACCAGATAGGATCTATCCCAGGGTGATGAGGGAGCTGGCAGGTGAACTTGTGAAGCCAGTCTCCATCATTTACCAACAGTCCTGGCTCACTGGTGAGGTTCCAGATGACTGGAAGCTGGCCAATGTGATACCGGTTCACAAAAAGGGTAGCAAGGAGGATCCTGTTAATTATAGGCCAGTTAGCCTGACCTCAGTACCTAGTAAGGTAATGAACAAATTTATACTGAGTGTCATCGCAGCACTTACAGGATGACCAGGGTATCAGACCCAGCCAGCATGGGTTTAGGAGGGGTAGGTCGTGGTTGACCAACCTGGTCTCCTTTTATGACCAAGTGACCCACATGGTGGATGCCGGAAAGGCTGCAGATGTTGTCTATTTGGACTTCAGCAAGGCCTTTGACACTGTCTCCCACAGCACGCTCCTGGAAAAGCTGGCAGCCCACGGCTTGGACGGGAGCACTCTTAGCTGGGTTAAGAACTGGCTGGATGGCCGGGCCCAGAGAGTGGTGGTGAACAGTGCTGCATCCAGCTGGCAGCCAGTCACCAGTGGTGTCCCCCAGGAGTGTCTGCTGGGTCCAGTCCTGTTGAATATTTTTATTGATGGCATGGATGAGGGTATTGAGTCTTTCATAAGTAAATTTGCAGACGACACTAAGCTGAAAGGATGTATCAATCTGTTAGAAGGTAGGAGGGCTCTGCAGAGAGACCTGGAATGGTTGGATAGATGGGCAGAGTCCAGTGGGATGAAGTTTAGTAAGTCCAAGTGCCAAGTCCTGCATTTTGGCCACATTAACCCCCTGCAACATTACAGGCTGGGGATAGTGTAGCTGGATGGTGCCCAGGCAGAAAATGATCTGGAGGTACTGGTTGACAGCCGACTGAACATGAGCCAGCAGTGTGCCCTGGTGGCCAAGAAGGCCAATGGCATCCTGGCCTGGATCAACAATAATGTGGTCAGCAGGAGCAGCGAGTTCATTCTTCCCCTATACTCAGCATTGGTAAGGCTGCACCTTGAGTGCTGTGTCCAGTTCTGGGCCCCTCGGTGTAGGAAGGATGTTGAGATGCTTGTGCACGTCCAGAGAAGGGCAACAAGGCTGGTGAAGGGCTTGGAACACAAGCCCTGTGAAGAACAGCTGAGGGAGCTGGGGGTGTTTATCCTGGAGAAAAGGAGACTCAGAGGTGACCTTAACACTCTCTACAACTTCCTGAAATGTGGTTGTAGTCAGGTGTGTGTTGGTCTCTTTCTCCAAGCAGCAACAGACAGAATGAGAGGACACAGTTTTAAGCTGTGCCAAGGGAAATTTAGCTTGGATATTAGGAAAAAGCTTTTCACAGAAAGAATAATAAAGTACTGGAATGGTCTGCCTGGGGAGGTGGTGGAGTCACCATCCCTGGGTGTGTTTAAAAAAAGACTGGATGTGGCACTCAGTGCCTAGTCTAGTGGAGATTTTAGGGCATGGGTTGGACTCGATGATCTTGAAGGTCTCTTCCAACCTAGTGATTCTGTGATTCTGTGAAAATAGGATGCAATATAATTTTGGTTGGGTATGACAACTAAGACTTTCATTAAACTGTTGCCAAAATACTTGGATGAAAGGGAGAGAGATTATTTATGTTCAGCTAAAGAAATCAAGTGAAGGGTGGCAAAAGGGAAGAAAGCATATGAAAATTCTTTAGACTAAAGATAAAAGTACATGGGTTGAACAAACAACATATTTGTCTTTATTTGCATATTTCTAGTAAGAGCTGAAAAATAAGCTAATATTTTTCCATGTACTGTCTCCTTGCTTCTGATAATCCCCTGTGTGAAAGCCCTGAGCAGCAGATAGCTCTTATCAAAGAAATTTGGGTGGCCAAAAAAAGAGTGTGAGATGTAGAACAAACCCTGCAAGACAAAGGTGGCAGTAGTATGAGACTATGGCAAGATGTCACAACATCGATTTCGCAGTTTACTGTGTTTCCATCTAGGGAAAGTCTGTGAGGACCTTTCAAGTACCACGTGTGTGTGTTTCCATAGTTTCATTCTCTACCTTATGGCTAACCTTCTTCACTTTTTCCATTCTATTACAAACCCATAGAGAATAATTTGTATGGTAATTTTTGTGAATTAAGTATCCTGGGAGATAGATTAACATCATTGAACTATTACCACGTTTAGCATTCCTGTTGCCAAAAATGGAAGGCTGATTTTACTCAGTTAGTTTCTTAAGAAATGCTTTGCTTTTTTTTGCTTTTTTTTTTTTTTTGTAATGGCCACAGCTGTCCAATTTATTCCCAGATCCGTGTTGATATTTTCATTTTGAGTCTTAGAAAATATACTAAGGTTGTATCAATTTAGAACCGCTTGCATGTGAAGATAGTTAGAATATTTAGAACGAGTACTTAAATATATTTAGCAATAGCATAGATATTTCTTACTCTCCTAAAGGAGATTTAATTAATGAACTTTAAGATTCTGCCTTGGTCCACCATGATCACTATCTACCCATGAGCAAAATCATCTCATCCTTTTTTGCAAAACATTATTAGATTCAGCAGAAATGTTTGGCTGAACTATTAGGTCAGAAGCTAGCTCTGACTCTGCTCACTATTAGATGATTTTTGACTTAAGAGGATTAAGTTCTTTCTTGCTTGAAACATTAAACTTTCTTTCATGATCATGTAACTGTGGCAGCAGCCACATCTCCACTTCATATTTAATCTCTAGTCTTTCTATTAATGATATTATATTTCCAATTGAGTTCTACTTATGAATTTGTTTCAGTGTGATTCTTAGGGGAATCAGTGAATGTGTTTTATAATTAAGTGCTCAAATATTAGAATTTAATAGTTTTTAATTAGAGGGTTTTTAAATTAGAAATCTGTCTTCCTATACAATTTGAGGAGGTAAAATCTAATTTACATCTTCACCTAAAGGAAAATTCATAAAATGAACTAGACTAAAGCAGTGAAATACATTTTTAATTAAAGGGAGGAAACTGCTAATGAAGTGCAACTTAGGAACACAGACTAATAGTGTATAACATCATACAGTTTCTTTATGTTAGAGAATGAAATACAGTGCTTTAAAAAAATTAGAGACATTACTTAAAGCAGTGAATTTCAATTTGCTATATGAAGCGTCCCATGGCAGAAGTATTCTCATTATATTCAGTCTCATTATAGAGATGAATATGTACCTACTCAAGCACTTGTAAAAGGACTAATAATATTTGCAGTGTTCAGTGGCCTGCATGGTGTCATGCAAATAAATACCTGGTATTGAATATGTATGTCTTAGTGTATGTCTGTCTGTTTGTAGCTATTTTCTGAGGCACAGGAGTCTGATGAATGTTGATGGGTGGTCAGGGTTGTGTTCATAGTCAGAAATCCTGTTTTCTCCTTCACTGAAAGCTCACTGCAAGCAAAATGCTGATTCTGTGGGAAAACCAGCACAAATTCTACATGGCATATTGGCTAGGAACTAGTATTGAATTGCAAGCTCCAGCACTCAAAGAATGATTTTTCTTGACTAGCTAAGAAAATAGTGCTGAGTTAAGACCAGTACTAGTAGGCCTGGTTTAAGATATAAGTAAAGTGGGCAATTGCCTGCAGCATATTAATGGGACTGGCCTTTAGGAAAACACTCATGATATTTTTGTGCCCAACCTGAGCTTGACTGCAGAGACAGCACCATGAGGTGCTGTTCCTGGGCACAGAAGCTTTTCTCAGATCTGAAGCTTGAGTAGATGCTGAGCCATCTTGATCCATTCTGAGCAGGCTACTTATCCATGAAAAAATACCTAGATGTGTAGGCTCAGCTGAAGACATAGGTATTTTTTGGCAGTCTGACTGGAGAATTAGGATATCAGGTCTCCAGTGTATCCCTGCAAGTAGGTCTAGACACTGCCTGAAGCATTTTCTCTGTGTTGCTTATGACCCTGAGGGCAAATAAGCTTCAGAAACAAGCTCTTTGTTTATGCGTCCTAGTAAGAGGACTACAGATCTTGCTCCAGCTTCTGCTTCCCCTCCTTGCTGCTGTAAGGAAAGGTGTACAGGAAAAGGTGTCTATGTCAGGGAGAATGGAGTCCCTGGAGACTTGTTCTCCCCTTCTTGCATCCCTTTTACCAGGGAGGGCAGTAACTTAGTTACTTAGGATTGGGACTGCATGGCAAGGACGCCATGTTAAAGAAGGATCTGGGATGAGCTGTATGTGTAGGCTCACATTTGGTTATTTAAGTAGAAAGGTGTGTTTCATTTTGTCATTCTGAGATGCAGAGAGGAATGTCATGGGGGAGCCATCCTCACTCTTCAGTATAGCCTGAGCTATCCAGAAAGGGTGACCCAGTCCTGAGATTAGGCAGGGAGCCTGGTACAATGGGGACAGAGAAGGTACCTTGGCAAGTGGGTATGGCTTAAACTCCACATAAATCTTCCAAGCAAGGGTCCATCTGAGCCTTAAGGGCTTTGTAGGCCATGAACAGACTTTTCAAACTGCTAAAGTTTCTCCACTGTGATTTTTAGCAAGCTGTGTTATTTTTATCATTATTTAGCACAGTTTGAGATTTGTATAAGAAATACCTCACAGAATGTTGTTTGCTTTGGAAATCTGATCCCAGACTTTACCTCAGTTTCCTTATCCTCTGATGGCACCCTTGCAGCATCTCCACTTTTCATCATTCTAGCTGTGGCTAGCCACTCATGAGCAGCAGCTGATGATACGGGCAGAAAGTGCACACAAGTATCAACACAAGTTGGTATGTTCAAAACCTTTGTCTTTTTGCTTGTGCCATGTTGGCATATTGAGGGTAAATCACTCATATATCTTTGAACAATTGAATCATTTAAGGAAGCTGTTTGGTTTGCCACCTTTATAATAAGCAAATGGTATGTCTGTAATCGCAGTTATAACAGTATATATTATTTTACCTCATAGTAAGCTGCAATAACGTAAATTGTAAACTGGGTCACAAGACCTGCTGAAAATGGTCTTCTATTAATTACTTTGGTGGTGGTGGTGGTGGTGGTGGTGGTGGTTTTGGTTGTTTCTGAAAATTCGTGATTAGTCAGTGCTTCTGTTGTATTTTTGCTTTCTGACTAACCAAATTGACATTTTCCACTGAATTAGAGATTGAAAAATTAAGTATTGAGTGATGCTGACTGTTTTGGTAAGAAGATCAGCTGGAACACCACTGTGGTATCATTCACTATGACAAAAAATTATTTATCTATTATGCCCTTCATTAATATTTCAGGATTCAGACAGTAAAAGGAGCAATTTATCTCAGTATAAGTTAGAATATTGTTTAATAAGATTTTCTGAGGAGATTAGATTAATGTTAATAATGTTTTTTCATTGACAGGAAAATAGTGTTAACATTAGTAAATCACTTTTCCTGTTAAAAGAACAGCATTTGTTTCACAGCTATTCAGAACAACAAGGTTAAACTGAAAAAACACACGGACTATAAACAAGATCAGGCCTATAAAAAAGTAAAACCTGAATCTATTTTCCTAAATTAATATCTTATTAGAATGAATATTCTGCTATCAAAATGAAGGTGATGAAGGCTATAAAGCTATTCAAGCAGAATAATTCAACTTTAGTATCTCTCCATTCCAGGAAGTGGCTATTTATTTTTTTTAGATACTCTCAAACAGGGAATTTGAAGCTCATCTAATTAAGCTTCAAGTCTTCTGTGTTTTGTAGCCTCCTTGATTCTGAAAATAATACATGCATCTTCATTTCACTTCTCAAGTTTTAAGGCATAAATGAGTTTGGTACAGAGTTTCCTGAAGGTATATTGAACAAAGTCTATATTCAAGAAAACAATACATTTGCTGTGCTTGGGTAAATGTTTCCCATTCAGAATATATTTGGGTTTGTTAAGATGACACACAGACATGAATGTGAAGTATTTGGTTCCTCTGAGATTGCACATGCACAGCTAAGCGACATACATGCTGATGCTTAATATGGCAATGTTGTACTGATAATATTTTCATGAAGTCACAAATAAGGCGTTGTATCAATTCATGTCTAAATTCATCCCCTTAATACAGAGTACTCTACAGATATATACAAGAGTAATTATGAGTACAATACCTTTATGCCTACAATATGAGTATGTATACAGAAAAAGTATGTTCAATACAGCATTCCTAAACTTCATGTCAGTCCACATGCACATATCCACACAAACAATATAACCAGGGCAAAGTTCTGGCATAACAGGAACCTTTGGGATTGATGACTTCCCATTCAAAATTGTTCTGTGATCATATGCAAATGATAGAGTCTTTACATTGCCCTCAGTCCTGCTAAATTTCTGGACTACTAGTCTCTATGCTTTTTCTGTCTCTGTGAATATTCAATTAACTAGGGAAGGAAAAGAAACTAAAACTGCAGAATTAGGAAGACACGTAACTCATAAACTGGTGGTAATAAATTGTCTTGTCTACATTTGTCAGAGAAGGGAAACTTATTTTTTATTTTTTTATTTCTCAGACATGTGCAGTATTTTTGGCTAAGAAATTCCTAGATTGGCATGCAAAAATAGTCCTTTCTTATGAAGAACAAAATATAGCTAAAGCAGTGGGAGGAAATTTCTGTCTCAACATTCCTTTGTTTTGCTAGTTTATTTTGAATAAGCAATGAAAAATATCGGGACAAGTATCAGACAGGTGTGAAAGTGAAAGTTGGACACAACCAACACATAATATCTAAATATTTCTTTCACTGCAAAAGTCCATCCCTCCCTGAGCACTGTTACAAGCTTATCTGAGGCAGAATCTTGCCTGTAGCCAAAATAGTGGTTTGATATCACTTGGGCTGATCACATAACCATGGTCCACATAGTCTAATATATAGAAATGTAATTTTGTTGCTGTGCTCTATGATGAAGCACATAAGTGTTACAATAATTCTGAATATTCAAGGTTATTGCTATTTTGCTTGCAGATGCTAGTTTCCTTTATAGTTTTGTACTTGCATATAAAGATTCTGCTGTCCTATAGAAATATCAGGAGATGAAAATGGGCCAGTTAGTCCCTTTGAGTCTGTTATTTCTACACATAGAATCTGTGTGTACTTATGGATTCAAATGAACAGTTTATTTTTTAAGAAATCCTTTATTCTCTGTGCAAAGAATCTGAAGAGAGATATCATGGTATCTGGGAGATGTGCAAAGTTATCTCTGGTAGGAAGAAGATCAGCTGGCTTACTTAGAACATGTCTACTGAGCTTTAAGTAAAATTTCAGCTCCTCTAAGATGGAATCAAAGCTCTTGAAAAATTCTACTCATGGTTGTCAAATTGATGTTTGCTTGAAGCAAGCACCAGCAGTAAACATGGCCCGAAAGATTTATTCAGGGAATAAAGCATTACATTTGCAAAGAAAGATGGCAGCATTAGAGTGAGGAGAGATGATCAGAGCTGACCTTTGGCAAGCCGTACAAATTTCTAAGTATGAATGCCCCAGTCAAATAAATTAATTTCCAGAACAGTTAATTCTTTATGAAAGAGAAGGTCAGAAAGAGAAAATATGCTACTTTAGTGTATTAAAAAAAAAAGCGCCAGATTTCATTTTACCAAATAACAGTTAAGAAAAGTAATTGGTGGAGAGCTAAAAATAATTTAAAAGTATAAACCTAAAGTCAAATTACTTCAAAAACTGGTAGCTAACTATTGCTGAAGAAAGAGTAATTGCATTGGCTGAACTAAGGATTTTTGATTCAAGACATTTTTTTCTTAAGGTCTCACTTGGATTTTGGGTGAAGGTCTTTGGGTAAATGTCTTCTTCCTCTGTTTTGTCGGAATAGCAGCAAAGCCTTTTATTATTATATTGTTTGAATAAGGTATTTTTGTTTTGTGATTTTGGTTTTTTTAATGGTCAGCATTATTCTACAGATCCAGTGGCTTTTTCATCTTGCAAATCTGTACTGATTATTGCAATTTATGCTCCATACAAAATGGCTTTGCTACAAATGGGATCCTTGTCTCATATCAAGTGACTTTGCTGTAAATATGACATTAGTATGAGCCAGTTAGCTTGACAGATTGCTATTA
>VZTT01009587.1:5099-24647 GCA_013400855.1 Buphagus erythrorhynchus
TGTCCAGTTGGGTGTTGAGTATCTCTAGAGAAGTAGAATCCACAACCAGCAGCTTGTTCCAGTGCTCTGACACTCTCACAGTAGAGATGTTTATTCCTCCCATTTAGGTAGAACTTCCTGTGTTTTAGTTTGTGCCCATTGCCACTTATCTTGTTGCTGAGCACCACTGAAAAGTCTGACCCCATCCTGACCTTAAGATATTTGTATGCATTGATAAAATCTCATCTCAGTTGTCTCTTCTTCAGGTTCAACAGGTCCTTAGCCTTTCCTCATAACAGAGAGATGCTCCAGTCTCCTCATTATCTTCACAGCCCTTTGCTAGACACTCTCCAGTAACTCCTTGTCTTTCTTGAACTGGGGAGCCCAGAAAGGTTCATTGAATCTCAAACTCTACAAGAAGCTGACAGCTCCTTGTTCTGTGAAAGCAGAAAGAAAAACCTTTCCTACAGCCATAATATTGACCATCTAAAAGATGATGATAACACACTCCTATTTGTTGGTATTTTAGTTACTGTCATCCTTCAAAGCACTCTAACACAACACCTAGAGAGGACATAAAACTCACTTGAAATTTGCAAAATGCAGTTCTGCTGAAATGTTGACAGAAAACAACAGCGATGCTGAATCAGCACAGTAATAATGGTGTTTAGATGGAAACTATTGCAGTACCAGGTGGAGTGAAAATAATAACTTAATAAGGTTTATTTTTAGCAGTTACATGTAAGTGGGGAGATGCCAAAGAGGATGTCAGGAAAAGAATTAAAGCACCTTTTAGAACTGGGATATTAAGGGAGAAAAAGGATTAATTGCATGAAATAGTACCACCCTGACCTTCAACAGAGCCATTTAAATCTCGCCAAGACAGAGGAGGAAGGCAGAAGACTAAGGTACTGAAAGTTCAAGAAATGCAAAGACAAAAAATCCCGAACAACTCCCTCCCAAATCAAACCTACCGCTGCAACAAAGCTCTGAAGAAAATGTAGCAGTTTATCTAGTCTCTATTAAACTCCCACCCCGAGCTTATTTTTTTCTTTCTCGCTTTATACTGATCTTTCTACACATTTAAGTTATTCTCACCTTCTAAACTTACCAGAACTACATATTCACTCAGACTAGTCTCCCTGCATCTTCTCTCCTTGCTGCTGGAACTAAAACACCATTTTTCCACAGTACCAGCAAGGGTAAGGAAGTCCCTAGAATCAGTAAGAAACCTCAACAGGCATTCCACTTGAACTTTCCTCCTGTACAAATCAACTTGCATGGCTGAGGACTGTACTGGGTCTGGTTGGGATGGAGTTAGCATCCATCACTGTGGCCCACATGGCATTTTGAATTGGTGCCTGAAATAACACTGATAACACAACAGTGTTTTGGCTGTTGCTGAACAGCACTTGTAAAACAGCAAGGCTTTCTCTTTCTCCAGCTCTTGCCCCTTTTCCACTCTCCCTGAGAGGGAAAATGGAAGAGGTGGCTATAAGGCTGAGAGGGGGGACAGCTGGGAGAGCTGACTCCAGTTGGTCAAAGAGTTTTTTCCTACCATGTTAACATCATGTTCAGCAATAAAAACTGGGGCAGAGGAAGAAAGAACAGTTTTCCAAGGTGGCTGCTGTTCAGCAACTGGGCATCAGTCTGATTGCAGGAGGATATGCCTTTGCATCATTTGTCCCTGTCCCCTCCTTCTTTCACCTAATAAATGGTATTTATCTTGACCCACCAGTTCTCTTTCATTCTTCCTGTTCCCTCCTGCAGCCCACCTAGGCCAACAGCTGTGTGGATGCTTGGCTGCTGGCCCNTTCAACAGAGCCATTTAAATCTCGCCAAGACAGAGGAGGAAGGCAGAAGACTAAGGTACTGAAAGTTCAAGAAATGCAAAGACAAAAAATCCCGAACAACTCCCTCCCAAATCAAACCTACCGCTGCAACAAAGCTCTGAAGAAAATGTAGCAGTTTATCTAGTCTCTATTAAACTCCCACCCNCTGGTGAACCCACCACAGTGCAGGAAGTTTGTGACCACAACTGAACCTTCTGGTTTCTTTGCTCTGACGAAATATTACATCAACGTGAGCAAAAAATCAAGTTTTAGAAAGCCTTATATTCTTTCTGTTCCCATTAGTGTTAACCAACAAGCTAACTAAGAGTCAGTGAATCAGAATCACCAAAGGGTTGAGGTTGGAAGGGACTCTCTTAAGTCATCTTGCCCAAAGCCCATTGAAAGACCTGTTCTCAATTGTTTTCACAGTCACCGAGTAACTGAGTAACAACCAAATTGCAGCATAGCTGAAAAAATCATTATAAGAAGTTATTATTAGCAAATGCAATACTACCTTTGAAATTATTACCACCAATTAGGATTTCTCTGTGAAAAACTGTATGATCCACCCTCAGCTGATTCACTATCACTTTCCAAAAGCTATGCTGTATATATGAAAGCTTTGTTTAATACACTCTTACTGAATCTACTGATTACCACAGTGAGCAATTTTTGGAAATTGCACACAGCCTTTCTTTCTTTAATTATCAAAAGTATTGCATTTGTGTTTCATCATCTTCACAATGGTATTTAGTGTAACATTGCACTTTAAAGAAATACAAGTTACTAACTGAGTTTATTGAGCTTCTCTTGAATAATATGCATCTAGAAAACATGAAGTAATAGGTGAATTTTCTCTTTATCTCAATACATAACACTTTTTCTAGGATTAATAAGCACAACTACATTGCAAATTCATTTGACGCTTTCTCTTGTTTCTGAGCATGATCTTTGTTACCTTTGTAAATATTCACTATTATTGCTTTGGTAGTGCTTTAAACCTTTTATTTCAATATTTTCTTGCAGTTCTGCATGCAATCCTAACACATTCCAATGTCTTTTCCATCTGGAAATGTTTTGATCACTAATAAGTACCTTGACCTTTTTTTTTTTAAGTAATTTTTATCAGTATTCACAGTGTGTTCAGACTTGCTCTACAGTGGAAATTCTAGGCAAAGATGTAAGGTGTTCTATTGTAGTTACTTTGCTGATTAGTTCATGACCTTATCTAAGCAGACAAGCAGATCTGACTAACAGTGATATACATCTGCTTTAGGCTCTTTCAGTTACTCTGTCTACTGTTATGCTGGACTGCTGAGAGAATTCACTGTAAGCAACTTTTCATAAAACAAAAACCAGAAGTTAACTTTTTAAGCAAACACCAAGATTCACTAGAAAACTAGTAAAAACTGGTTTATATCCAGATCATTGTTTTCTGTAGGTAGAATTGTATCTCAGGTTTATTTTCAAACAACAATTAGCAATTATAGCTGTCTGAATTTTATTTTAAGCTCTTTATTTTCTGGTACTATTTCTTACTTCAGAAACAGAGCTGAAAAAATAAACTCAAATGTATAAAGGTTCATCTCAGTTGATACAGTTTATTTATTTTCTCTTGAATCTGACAGAAGAAGATACAAACGACAGACTCCCTTTCTCTATTGGCACCAGAAATCTGTTTTTCTCCTCCAAGACATGTAAAATAAATCCTGTCACTCTGAACGTTCATATAAATAATCACTTCTTATCTGTCAGCAGGAAGATTATTGCAAATCAGAGTTTGACAGATTTTTGGTGTTTATAACCTCACTTCCTAATGGCATCATCCTGAGTTAAAAGCAAACCACATAGTGTCAGTGTTTGTGTAGTAGTCACTGCCAAGGTGTCACCATTTCTAATTTAGCAGGTGGATGCTCTGAAGCCCTGGCAGGCTGGAGGAGTTCCTGTGAGTGCTTCCTGATGGGACTTCCACCCAGCCAAGAAAAGCCACAAAGGAGATTTTAATATTAGTTAATGGGCCAGTAACAAGGATTCCCAGTAACTGTTTTCCACTAAGCAGCAGACAAGGGTTTGGGGAACATTTAGGTGCTCACAGCTTCCTTGTGCATTGTGATAGAAATGAAGGACTCCTAACAACTCACAGGTTCATCCAGCAGTGCTGCCCACAGTGTAGGGCACTGCCAGACACAGAGTCAAGGAAATACCTCTTACCATGACAATTGAACTAAGGTAGCCAAACTGATTTACAGGATTTTCCAATAATATTAAACATGCATATCATATAATGGAATACTTTATATGGTTCTGTATTTAACGATCTGTATTAAAGGGGTATGCAAGCAAAATCCTACTACTCCTCAGCATTTATGTATCTTACAAATAATTCATTTCTTGCCCACAAAGACAAATTTAAATAAAAAAATCTAGCATTTGCATAGAGAAAAGGAAGTAAGAGAAAATAAAAATCTTAAGGCCTATTCTGAGAATTAATTCATCATTTGTACTGCAAAGAACTTCAAACTCCTCAAATGGAAAGCCTGACAGAAATGCTAAGTATTATTCCCTCATGTGTTAAGTTACAGATAAGCTTTTATTCTTATATTTTCTATTCCTCACAGTAGCTTGTAAGCCTCCTTAGGACTGCATTAAAATATCCAACTAATATTCATCATACGCTGTTCTGGGTGTCATTTATTAACCAGGGACAGACTCTGCACAGCGCTTCATTCTGTTACTCATTTTAAAAGGAATCAATTATCCTATTAATTCTGTAACAAGAATTCTAATTAAAAGGTAACTAAAGAGAACAGGAAATTTGCAGGTAAGGTATTTTCTACACTTATTCTATTACTGCATATTTTATTTAATGCACAAGTACACAAGAAAAAAGAGACAATTTCATGTAAGAAATAACTAATAGGAACAGCAGCCCTTATACTTTGATGTCTGCATAAAAAAATTAATTTGAAAATGATTGCATGACATATGAAACTAGTCCATGATAACAAGCCATGTTTTACTCATTTGTCAAGCGTACCTCTCTTTGTTAAGAGTAATGTACTGCTAAAATTATGAATTTACTGGAAAAGCAGGAGATACCAGAGTGTTTTACTATTAGTTGCTGAGAGCTGGGCTACAGTGCATTAACTATTGAATTTTTCATTTTAGTAAAAGACACAAGAGTGGTAAGGCAGAGAAACCTGAAGGAAGATCTTCAGGAAGGAGGAGTTTACCGGCATACTTTGTATATTAATATCATTCAGTCAGTATATTATATTAGCCAGTATCTACAGCCTGCTTCTTACCTGGCCATCTGACCAGTACAGCTACAAGAAAAACAAACTATTTGGTACAGCACAGAAATATCCTGAGACACTTTCCTTGACTAATCAAAAACTAAGGCAAGAAAAATGTACAGCCCTTCCCACCAAGAGCACTGTCATTGAACTTTCTGTAACCAAAAGCGTGTCTAATTTCAGCCAAATGAAATCACCTATTTCAGGGAAATAGAAAAAAAGTGTGGTTCAAAAATCTTGCCTGTACAGTTACCCAAATAACATAACAGCATTCATCCTACCTTGAACCAGCCAGAGTACATCAGTTTTAGCTCAGTTTTAGATTCATTCACTCAACTCCAGCTGTCTTCCACCAAAAGTATAGAAAACGAAATAGATAAGCAAGAAAATGCTATTTCCTTTTCAAACAGAAGGGTTTGAATAATCTTTTTAAAATTTTTTTGTTTCACCTCCCAGGTAACCTAGGATTTGAGTATGTTCTGTAGGCATTTAAATAGTTTTTCCTGAAAATATCTGCCTTGAAAGCATCAATCATGATATTGTTGAACTCCTTCTTCCTCCAACTCCTAGTTACTAGTGGGTGAACCAATCACACATTCCCACTAACTAGAGGACTAAGTGGAAAAAGAAAAGAAAATATAGTACTGAGGTGCAGTATTATGAAATTAAGCACAATTTAAGTTAATAAGTGAAAATGCTCTTTTTCAACTTATGCTGCTTGTCATTTATGTATGTATACATAAACAAGATGGAAATCTTGAACTGTCCAAGTCACCCAGTTCCAAACAAAAGAGCAGTCTAAAGAACAAGCCACACAGCCTCTACCTTACAACTTAGCAACTGTTACCAGGATCAGCTTTTCAGAAAAAAAATTAAGCCTACAGCCTGTCACTCAAAACCACTGCATTTCTCCAAGGCTGTCTTCTTCAACACTTAAACATAAAAAGTCAGATGGGCTCTTTAACAGACACACAGAAGTATTTCCTTATCACTAGCACAAGAGATAGATGATGTTTCTTCAGGCAGCCTATTATTTCAGCAGTTCTCATACTTATTTTTTCTTAAATATCTGTGGTGGATAAATCAGTGATGCTCTATTGTTCTGATTTTTTGTCTAAGGAGAGTCACTGTTAGCTATTTTTTTTTAAGAACTAGATCACACAGATGTTTTGTGTTAATGAAACACCTGCTAAAAGAGAAACATATCACATCATAAGGTAATGTGGAAGAACTCAGGTCATTGTTCATTATTGACAATAACCAGAAAGAAAGCTCAAATATTTTCACTTAAAACAGAAAAGCATTGAAGAGTTGCATAAAAAATTGCAGAATTAGTAGCAGCCTCTGAAGTTCATGCACAATTTGAATAATGTCTTAAAAGGGAAGGAAAAAAGAAAGCAACTTGTTGAAATACTACTATTATGAAGAACAGTGGTATACATAGACTCATCCCACACAGTGTCATTTTTTTTTTCTTGGTCTACTTATGACTTGCTACGGTTTCCAAGAACTCCCAAGCTGAACAGCGTGAACAGTTCAGCTCCTGCCCCTGCATGATACAATCATGCTTTTGTTCTCTTTCTCCTACTATTCTTTAAGAAATTATTTGGTAAGGTTTGCTTCTAATTAGATTATAAATTATTCATGGCATGGACTGTATGTCCTACTTGTTTTAAGGTACCTGGCCCTCCATAGCCACGCTGCTAGTGAAGCTCCCAATCTCAGCAGGGGCAATGCAAATAAAAAAATAAGCAGTACAATAATAAGCAGTGTTATGCAATACAACACAGTCACAGGAAGTGATTAACACCAAGGTGATTCAAGTGGCTGTTTTAGAGCATTGAAGGCATACATGATCAACAAAAATGAAGTAAGATACCATCACATATTTTGAACCTCAATCTCCCCTTATATGCTTCTATGTTTTATTCTGCTGCTAAAGTCAGTAACAAAGTTTTGGCCACCTTGTTAAATGGAAATTGTGAGTATATCCAGGTCTATCCAGCATGTCTTTTAAGACAGGAACAACAACTAAAAAAGCAACAACAACCTTCCTGAAGTTTCTCCCCCTTGCAAAATTAGTCTACATTCATCCCACAATCCTGCTTCCCTACCAGAGAATTGGAAGTGACAAGACAATATCCTTGATGGTAAGAAGTTTTAGTGGTGAGACAAATGCCAGACTGTCATTGAAAGGCAAATTTTCCGATGTATTTTCTAAGAGCAATGTTTCTTTAATTGTAATTTATTTTATTTACTTGTATTTGATTGAAGCAAGTATTTTAAAATATTTTTTTTAATTGTAGTTTTTTTCTTAAGGAAAAAAAATGAAACAGTGAGCCATGCATGATTAGTATATTTGGGGCCATTATCAACTTAAGTTAAATGGCCAATAACAGTAAGTAAAAACACAAACGAGCTACAAAAGCTACTAGAGTTTCCCAGTTAATGGGAAACTTAGCTTGATGCCGAACTCATGAAGTGCAGGGCACTTTCAGTTTTCAAAAATGCTGGTACTGACAGCATTTCACCCATCCTCATGCCATCAGCTTTGAAAAAAGGCCAGCTCTTCCTTTCCCCTCCCCTCTCCTCTCTCCAGCATCCAGTTAGAGAAGCTGAAGTACCTCAATGCTAAAGCTCATTATTGTGGCCATGGTGAAACTGCACTTTCCAAAGTCAGAGAGCCTGTTCACTGAGGAGTATTTCCATAGATTGATCAGATAGGCAGTTGCTGCATGGATCAAGGGCTAAGTCTGCATCATTACCACTGCCATCAGAGAAGTCTCTTCAGCCTAATATCCCAGAATTAGGGCAAAAGGATGGGGCTGTTTCCCAGCAGCTGAAAACCAGTTACATGTGGGTCAAAAGCAGGTGCTGAAGAATATGATGCAGTGCAACCTCACCTAGCTTGCAAGCAATCACTTTGGGGTGAGGAAGGAAATCCAATCTGGGAGCCAGAAGCAGAGGTCAAAACAGGCTGGAGAACAGGCCAACGAGAACTTTATGAAATTTATCAGGGTTCAGATGGTGCACAAGGACAAGGAGCCAGGGAGGCAGAGGTGTGGGCTGCCCACAGTGGCTGTGCCAGCTCTGCTCTGGGGTTTCCAGGACTGTGGAGGCACAGACCTAAGCAGCCCTGTCTGACCTTGGATCAAGGACCTTCTCATACCTCCAAGTTATCCTGCAATCCCACCAAATTCAGTATGGATTGCGCATATTTATGCACATTTTATAGGGCAAGTAAATTGACTTGTTTTTCCTGATCAACAAGGACACAAGTCAAATTTCAGCCCAAGACTGTGGCTGTTTAAAATATTCTAGATGAAAATCATGAATTGTTAAAGCCTTTTCCCAGCCTTCAGAAATATTTCAAGGTATTTTCTATATAGAAAAAATATGTCAGCTATGCAAAACACTGCCAGCTCATTTCTGACAGAAAGTAAGAGCTATCTACTTATGGCACTGGTATAGAAAGATCTAAGAAGAACAGTTAAGATAGTCAGACCCTGGCAAAATGTGATGAAGATCCAGTGTCATCTACAAAATCTGATTTCTGCCCATTTAACTTTTACATCTACTTATCTTGGTCAGAATTGATCAAACAGCTTTTCTAGAGCTGCATTTGATTTCAGAAAAAATATTGTTTTAAGAATTATTTCTTTCTGCAGCCCTCAAACTATCTCCAGGAAACATGGGTTGGATGGCAGCAACTTTTCTAAGGTGAAAATTTCTTGCTGTAAATTAATCATCACATCTAGCTGTGCAAACAATGAAATAACCACCAAAACAGGAAATGTGTATCAGCTATTTTCCTTCAGCAGTTTTATCACAGTATACAAAATGGATATTGTAAGTTGCCTAAACATTAACATTCTTTGTGTGGCTTTTTTTTGCCTCTTGAAACATTTATTTGATTAGGTGGCCTGTGGATCCTAGCAAATCACAGGATGGTTAATAGTTCATCAGCTCCGCGTGAAGTTGGGAAGAACTGTCACAGGCTTATGGAGAATGCCTGTGATCATGTTTTCATGACAGTGAAAAGAAATCAGATGCTCAGTTGTACAAGAAAATTAATGAAAAACCATAAAGCCACTATGAGATAAAAACAGCCGCAAAGGATACTAGTGGTCTGCTCCAAACACCTCCTGGCAGTAGAGGATACAGAAAAAAAAGAAAGGATTCAATTAAGAGACATGAAGATATTTTCCTCAATGGAAAGGCTGAAAAATGGGCAACAAGATAAAAATCAAGACATGGAAAAAGTAAGGATTGTTCCTGAATGACTTTGTAAAAGACAAAAGGAAGAAATGAAACACAAACAATTAGGTTTGGTACTGAAAAGGCAAACACTCATGAATCATTGCCAGGAGATACAGCGACAACCTAACAGGATACTGAAGGATTTGAGAGAGCAGATGGTCAGAGAGGCCCAAACTTCATACTGCATTTCCTAAGCTGTTAACAAAAAGCGTGTCAAATGCAGTTTTCACAGCACAAATGGAACATAATTTTAGTTTGCACTATCTATAACGCAGATAATGGCATGATGACTTTCAAGCACTGTGGTGTTGTTAGGGGATACCTTCCACCCCACACACCCAGTAGAGACTTATTATAGAGTCATAGAATCATTAAAGTTGGAAAAGACCTCTAAGGCCACCAAATCCAACCATTAACCCAGATCTGCTAAGGCCACCAATAAAATATGTCCCTAACCATCACAACTACATATCTTTTAAATACCTCCAGGGATGGGGCTTCCCTGGGAAGCCTGTTTCAATGCCTGACAATCTTTTTGTGACAAAGCTTTTCCTAATATCCAACCTAAACTTCCACTGGTGCAACTTGAGGCCATTCCCCCTTGTCCTACTGCTTGTTACCTGGGGAAGAGTAACCTCACTTTGCTACAGCCTCCTTTCAGGCAGTTGTAGAGAGTGATAACATCCCCTCTGAGCTTCTTTTTCTCCAGGCTAAACAACCCCATCTCCCACAATGGGCAAAAATTTTCACTGCCATCTAAACTTACAGTTTCTCAGCATATATAGTGCCCCACACAGATACATAAACTATCATAAAAAATATAGAAAGTGCAATGCTTCTCCACAATAGAATGCATTCAACAACTACCTGCAATTTCTGACCCTTCCTAAGAAGGAACAGGAAATCCAGCTACTGAGAGAAAGGAAAAACTGTGGATGTGACTTGCTTTCCAGCCACTCGTATTTTTAATTCTCTTGCTTTTTTTCAGGCAGTTATGTAAAACCACACAAGTCTCCCAGAACCTCTCTTGATTCCCCATTTGCATTTCAAGATTCCTTAAGGAGATCAGTTGGAGTACTTAATGTAAACTACAGTACAGATGAGAAAAAGTCCTTGCTCTCCCTCAAGCTGTTTTGGACAGTTCACCTCAAAGTTGAAACTTCAGGGGCTTGGAACTAGATGATCTTCAAGGTTTCTTCCAACCCAAATCATCTTATGAAAATACTCTAGGGGCTTTGCTGCAGCTGTTTTCTAAGCGCAATTATATGCAAAAAGTGAAAAAAAAAACATTCAAATCATTATAATAATATAAAAAAATACCATGTCAAATCACCAAGCTACAAAGTGGTAAAGCCAGGGATGAAGTTTGCTGTTGAAAATCCACTGTCTGTGTTTATAAACAGCTCTCCCTCAATGCATGGAAAACAATCAACCAACCAAACACATACAAGCAAAAACCACATCAACTTCACTTGCTGTGGATAGAAAGATGAATTTGACAAGCTCCTTCCAGGCAGGCTGATGGCTGAGGAGCAGAGCAGGCAGGGACTGAGCCTCCCCAGCAGCCTACTTGACAGGTCCTGTCAGTTTTCATTTCTGGCTTACCGCCTGCCCACGAGCTACTCTTGTAAATTCTGAAGATTCTACTTTCGGGTGAAACATTTTTTGAAAATAAATATATTGTTCTTTAGTCTCACATTTCTTCCCTAAATCTCAAATCTTTCCACCAGGAATGTTCTCTATCCAGCTCCGGTCTCAACCCCTTCTCCAAGTTTATCCTTTTCCAGCTACCAATCTCCAATGCAAACAGCTGTGGTTATCCCTATAGAAAGACTTCAGGAAACACCCAGCTGTATCTACAGTTACATAAATATTGAGGTATGTGTGACCTGTATCATTCTGCAGCCGTTTTGGGGGTGGAGGTGCGGACAATTACAGTCTGCCAAGTATCTCTGTGTGGCAGGGCAGCCCGAGAAAGGCGCTGCCAGGCTGGAGGAGCCTCTGCCGAGATAACACCACCTCCAAGTGCGAGATGCTGCAGAAAACAGAGGGGGAGCAGCACACAGAGGGCTCCCCCTGCCCTATGGCACCGCTGACAAGGCAGCAACAGGACAAAGGGCAGGAGGGTGCTGGAGATAACACACTGCTGGCTTTTAACAGGATTGGGGCCAGCGAGAAAAGAGAAACCCGGCTGATTAATTGGGAAGGACGAGGATGATAAATGGGAAGAAGTTGGAAAGCAAAGAGCAGAAGGGAATGCAAGGAGAGACAAATCAGGTGTTTGAGGGCACATTATCAATGCAGTCAGGGGGAACCTGGGTGCTCTCCCTCCTGCAGGTAGAGAACAGCCAGAGAGGACCTCCCGAGGTCTTAATATATAGTGGATGGAGCAGACCTTTCCCTATGTTTATAGCTCATTAACTGAGCATTTGGGTAATACTAATGCAACTCTGTTCATGAAAGTTATAAATTCTGCTTGTGTCATTCTGAAACAACGCAAATAACTTTACTCAGGACCTTTTTTTTTGGTTGTTTTTCCTGTCTCAAAAATAGATTTCTCTCAGTATAAGACCGGCAACAACCATTCCAGTTCTCAGAAGATATCCAACACCAAAAATTATCAGAGTCTAAAAGGCATATCTAATACAGTTTCCTACCCCTAACAAACGCTTATGAATAGTACAAGCAATAAACACTTCCTGTGAGTAATAGGAGTGTTCAGATCTTGAGTGTAGGAGACTTTTGGAGCCAGATGTGATGCTTGCATGATTAATAATGCCCAGTAGAGTTTTATTCCACGAAATTACTTAACTGTTTTCTGAACTTGTTTGAATTTTTTTATATTCATAACATCCTGCAGAAAGATCTCTACAGCTCTGCAACACAACATGCAAAGAGCAGGTTTGTTCTAATTTTATCACCTACTAGTTTCATTTGATGTGTCTTATATTCAACAAGCAGGGATATTTCTCAGAAAAAATGTAAATAACACCACTAAGTACACCATGAAAACTGATGTCTTACTGTTACCTCTTTCTCTCAATTACAGTAGTTTCCTAAAAAACATGGACTCTAATCTTAAAATTTTTAAAGAAAGTATGTTTTTATTATGCATTTCGGTAAAGATTGTTGTAATGGAGAATAGACTTGCCTGAAATGTGTGATAAACTTCCTTCTGATTTTCTACTACTTTTGAATTGGAAATAGCTAATGTGCTCTAAATCTTAGTGCCTGCATTCTAAAATGGGTAAGCAATTCTGATCTTCTCTGAAATACTTCATTAAATCCATCCATAAAAACCTTACATAAAATAGCCATGTGTTATCATAGTATCCAGTTTCCACACCATGTTCATGAGCAGCAATTTTTCACTCAGATGGGCAGGTTACCTGCCTATGATCTCAGTCTCCATACATTTACTGATTTCAGAATCAAATTACAGAAATCCAGAACTTTTAACTTCTAAGGATTCAAAATAACATTTAGCATGCCTTAGAGATAACAGTTTAGGGCAACAGAGGTTTCAGTCCTTCTAAGAATTTAACATTTCACCAGAACTACATAAAGTTCCTTTTTGAGCACAGAAATTGAACACATGAGCTATTTAGACAGCTTCTTACAATATTCTCAAAACTGCAATATGTTTCATTCCTAGAACTTATTCTTTCACGATATCCCTGTTCAAAAATGAAAGAGGAAGAAACAAATGTTGGTCTGAGACTACATTTTAACAAAAATGCGAAATGTTTTACTCTGACATCAAAGAATTTGAGACTTTTCAGTTCTTCCAGTGCTCTTCTGCTGCTGTGTTTGGGACTAACACAGTAAAACTACATAGGTTTTTCATTCCAAGGTTTCCATCCTGTAATGACCACTTGAAAGAAAACTATCAGAAAAAAAAACCCCTCCTGACACATCTTTAAATCGGTTTTGTCTGCTCGTTTTCACAAAATGCTGAATCATATTCTCTTGACATGCAAAAGAAACGACTGACCACACACAGAGATCTCATCTGAACATTGTGGCTTGGATCTGTAATTAGCAATGTTTTTAGTTTAAGTTTGTTTTAAAACCAGGACACATTTGAAGGTTCTGACATCATTTGTTTAGAATAGGACACAATGTATCCTAGTTGTTTCCTGTTAATCATAACAATTCATCATTCCTGCGTCCAGTGATTTAGGGCTGCCAAGCACATGGAATAGCAAACCCACATGTATCAGTGTCCTGATTTTGGCTGGGATGGAGTTAATTTTCTTCTCAGTAGCTGGTACAGTGCTGAGTTTAGGATTCAGTAAGAGACTAACGTTGATAACACACCAATGTTTTTGTTGTTGCTAAGTGGTGCTTATCCAAATCAAGCACTTTTCAAGTTTCCCAAACTCTGACAGCAGGTGCACAAGAAGCTGTGAGAGAGCATAACCAGGACAGCTGACCCAACTGGGATATTCCATATCATGGAACATCATTCTCTGTATATAAACTAGAACAGTCTGTTCCTGAAGGACTGCACCCCTGGAAGGGATTCATACTAAAGCAGTTCATGAAGAACTGCAGCCTGTGGGAAGGACTCATATTGGAGAAGTTTGGGAAAGACTGTCTCCTGCTGGAGGGGCCCTAAGCTGAGGAAGAGTTTGAGTAGTCTGCCCCTGAGGAGAAAGGAGCAGCAGAGACCATGTGTGATGAACTGGCCACAGACCCCATTCACTGTCCACTCCACCACTGGAGGGGGAAGAGGCAGAGAAAATTAGCAGTGAAGCTAATCCCAGGAAGAAAAGAAGGGTGGAGGAAAGGTATTCTAAGATTTGGGTTTACTTTTCGTTACCCTAATCAGATTTGATCTCCCCATGTTGAATCTGTTTTGCTCATGACAGTGACTGGTGAGTGATCTCTCCCTGTTTCTACCCATGAGCCTTCATTCTATTCTCTCTCACCCATTCAGCTGAGGAGGGGAGAGAGAGCAGCTTTAGTAGGCACCTGTCTTCCATCCAGGAAAGTCAGCTGCCCACCACAATCAGTTAAGCATATTTGCAAACTTTAGCTGACATGGTTAACTGAGAGTTAAAAATTTACCTGCAGTAGCTAGGGAAGGCAATGAAGTGCAGATATGTATATTGAAGTGGAAATCTTATTGTCCCATCTGTCAGTCGTAAAAACAAACAATCCAACTCTATCACTGCCTCACCCTGATGAACAGAAGAGACTCATTTCCTTGTATTCTCCTTGTACCCATTAATAGCCTATATTCTTTTAAGGCTGTCATTTCTTTGAGGAAAAATCATGTTTGAGCTTAGTCCTTTAACACGTACTAGTGTAGTAGCTTTGACAAGAGCTACTAGGCAGTGTGTTCATCTGCCTCTGACTCTGAAATAGGTCACTAACCATTGCTCCAGCTACATCAAAGCAGACCCCTCCAGAAGTGTCACACCAGTCAGGGCCCACAGCTGGAGTGCTGAAGCCTGGAGCTTTTCATGTCCCATTCAAGAGCAGTGAGATGTGGCAGGAAAGCCTTTGGGCTGTAGAACACAGGAGAGAAGGCTTTGCTCTGGTGCGTGGCACTACTGGAACTGGTTTCATATCAGGACCTCTGGCCAAAGATGGAAGGCCAGAGAGTTGGTCCCACAACACACCGCTGTAATTAAATTATGCAGCAGCTCAGACTTTCCATTTCTCTACCCTGACTTCATGCCTACCTTATATATGATGCCTCTGCTACTTGCTAATGATAGGTAATAACCAGATGCCAGAGCAAGAAATTATCAAGTTTAGATATGGAGCAAGTATTTTACATTTTTTGAGGAAATTATAAAGTCAGCATCAAAAGTCAATAATGCCTGCTGGTTCAAGTGAATGCTGTAATCAGACTGCAGACTAAACCTAAGGCAGTGTCAAGCAGAATGTAAAATGAAGGGTCTGCAAGACAGGCAGCACATCAGAAGTATGTCTGTATTTGAAGTTTTCTGACAGTATTAAATAAACTCAAATTCAAAAATCACAGTCTTCCAAAACACATGCCCTGAAAAACTTGTTTAATATTTGCAGTCTGCTGCCTTTTTCATTGATTTAAAGAGAAATTGTTTACTGCTTTCTTTTGGAGGAATAGCCGTCTGTGTGGAGCATCATTTGCTATGTTTGAAAGTGACAGATACAGCCATAAAGAAAGGAAACCCACTTTCACTGCAGTGCTCCCTCTAATTCTCTGTCTTCATTCCCAATACTAATGAAGGGACTTTAGAATGCTTTAAGAAATCACTGGGAAATGCTGGTTCCATGCCACCATGTCACAGTTACCTTACAAGGTAGACAGTGGGAGAGTTCAATACCTCATCCCAGATGGAGAGATCTTTCAGTGATTCCATCTCTGTATACTAACACTCTTTTGGAAAGCAAACTACTGCAATCATTTGTTCATGGAAGGTATGATTTTTACAGATCAAAGTGGACTACAGTTTTAGCCTGGCTTTAGTTCACGTTACAAAGTAAATAAAGGAATATATATGTTCAGTCTCTCCCCAAATTTCAAGGAAAAGTACAAATATTCTGTGATCTTCATTCACTTTCAGAAACATTTGCCCCCTGTGCTCCAAAAGGCTTGGCACCAAGAGCACATGTTATTCTACATGGTGTTATTCTACAAATAACACCAGCACACATATTGTGACTTCAGGGAGAGATGATTTTTCAGTGGTAAAGTGTGTGCTGAAAAAGCAGGGGGTTTTGGTGAATTTGCTTCCAGCTCTGACCTGGCAGAGCCATGGCCAGTTAGAATTTTAAGTGTACTGCCAAAGTCCAGGAGAGAATAAAAAGAACGAGTTTGTGCTGATTTGGGGAAAGTGGTTGACTGTAGAGATCTTAAAAGGTCATGAAAATACAAAAATATTTTTTTCCTCACAATACATATTTTCACTACTTTTCTGTAGAAACAGAAGCGAGTTTGAGACAGATGCTAAAAGAAATTAAATTCTGCTATAAAACCCTGAATTATTTCTAAATTCGCCTAGAGGTACTACAGAGGTCATTGCTACCTCATTAATAGTAACCATCTCACAAAAGCTGGAGAGCACAATGAAACTGAGTGATGTCCCAAAGTGAGATATTAACTACATGAATTAACTGTAGAAATTAATTGTTACCAAGTACCTTGTATAATAAGCTGATTGAGAACTGCTGATAAGAATTTTCAGTAAGCGGTAAAGTAGTGAATAAAATTTGTTTTTCAGCACATTCTGACTTGCAAGCAAATACTGCTCTTGCCCAAAGAGGTCTATATTTAGTGAGTAATAGCCCTTCTGAAGACCAAAAATATTCTTTATCTCCAGCAGTCCAAATGGGGAAAGGCAAAATATATTAATAATACAACATTTAATCAGAGTTCATACAACAGTCATCAGTCTACCTTTATATACAGTTATATACTAAGTTTCAAGAACTACCTTTCATCATCTGAGCTGTCAAACACTTCCTCCCTACCCACCAGCCAAAACAAGGGCATTTCCCAGGCTTCAGCCTCACTTACAAGCAAGAACAGCTGTGAAATACTCACACTACAGAAAAGCATGCTATGTAAAAACTACAATTTGAGTTTACTTCTTTGGCAATAATTCCATGTATCAGGGTATGAGCTTTTTCTTTAGTCTTTTTTCGTTAACACACATACAGATTTATATATCCAAACACATACAAATCTTTCTCTACTACAAATGCTCTTAAATGCTGGTTTCTTTGGTAGAACATGCCACATTCATGTTCCCAGTTACTAGTTTTCAAAGGAAAGATGAGAAAGTTTCCCTAATCCCATCAAAAAAGTTTCTCTCTTTCTTATATGTAACATCTTTGGGGAATTTAGTCAAGTTCAAGTAAAAGGCTGAAGTTGAAATTTGAGTGGGACTGAGGGGGTAGGGAGAAGAGATCATAACATGTAACAAATTCCCTCTTGTTTTTATTACAGCATGTACCATGCCACCCAGGATGCTTCCTAGAAACAGCATATTTGAAAACAGATACTACAGCATAGCAGGAATATCCAAAAGAAATTATGAATAAGTTATTATCTTTCAGATAATAGCACATTCACAGCCTGCAGAAGTTCCCCACATAACACAGGATTAAGGGCAACCAAGTTACCAAGCACAAGAGGATCATTTTTGGTGATGCTGCAGTAAAATTAGCCACAAAGTTCTCAAGGAATGTTTCTGTATGTGGACATAAGGTAGGGCTGGTAAAACAGACACTTGAGTGTGTTTGGCATTGAGGCAGCTGATCACGTCCGCATTTATTTACACTGCAGTGCTCGCATGAACACAGGGGACTTTTCAAGCTGGTCTTGAGACTTGTCTTTGGCATCAGCCACTGGTCCTGTGCCTTCCTTAGAAAAAATACGCATTTTGCAAACAGTGGCAGGAATCTGAAGTGAGAAAAACTCCTCATAAAAAATAAAGAATAAAACTGACATCACAAAAACACTATGCTCAAAGAAAAGGTACTTAAAGACTCAGCAAAATCCCCCCATCAGAGAACACAGTAACAGGTAATTAGCATACTATGAAGCTACTGCAGAGGTACTCTGAAATGAACACATGTAATACCTTGCAGTGCACTACTGTATGTCTAAAAATAGCTCCATTGATATATGTGCCCTCCTAGGTTCTTATGATCAAGACTACAGCTGACAAAAAAAATGTTCTCTCAGTGCCCACCAGGTTCATCTACAAGTTTCTTTTCACATGCAAGAGATCAAAACGGTGTGACTTCACTAGCCTAGACAACAAGGTCAGCCTTATATAGGAAAATCTTGAATTTTTTTTTCAAGTCACTGATGTAGTAGTGGGCATATGCAGCCACTGGTCATGCTTTGGATTGCTGCACAATACCCAAAAAAACTTACTTTCCTGATGAAATGAAATCTCCATACGCAGGTACAGTAGAAAATTTAAAGAAAAAAAAGTCTAATGAAAGTTAAAATAAGTTTAACTCTTCTTTAAAACCTCAAAGCCCTTTCCTCAAACTTACTCAGTTCCTACCAAAAGTACTCATTATACATTTTAATCAGCTACCTTTTCACACTTATAGGTCCAAATAAAAACGATATGTGGTCACTGTTCCCATAAGAAAGGGCCATAAATTTGGGGCAAAAGGAAGGTTACATAGTCCCTGCTATAGACAGAAGGAGCTCTGCTTCTCACATCACAAAATCAGAATAGGTATGTCAAGTTGAAGGGACGCTCATGTATTTCTATAATGCTGGAAACCAGCCCTTTTAGAAGTGACTAGTGGATCTGGACACTGAGCATGAGGCAGTGTAAAGAAAGACTTCATTTTCAAAACCAAGCTTCTGTAAAGCCAGACATCTTTATGATGTCAAAAGTGACAGAAAATCAAATGCTTATGAGTTGGACTCTTCTGAATCAGTGTGTAGTTCAACAGTACAATCTCACTGTAAAAATATTTTCAGTTCCTCCTGTAAACCCCATACTAAGTCACAAAAAACAGATGAAAATTTAATTGAAAAATACATGCTTATAAGCTAATGGTTAGACCCTTAAAAAGAAATCAGACAGAACTGCTTTAAACCTACTTTAATGGTATCCATGTAAATTTCAATATGAACTCCAAACCTACCAACTTTGAAATGACACTATGTTACCTTTCATGTTCTTAGTTTCATATTTGCAATGTATAAACTTCAAGTGACTGATACTTTGATCAGAGGTATGCAGAAGAAAGATGCTTCAGAACAGCACACAGACTGTGTCAGTGTGCTAGTCACCCATCTACACCCACAAAGGTGGCAAAAGCTGCAACTAAGAGCTTTGTTTTCCACCAGTAGCTTGTATTTCAAAAATTCTAATGGCAATTTCCTGTATTAACCAAATTTCTTTGTCCAGTAAACATTTCCTTATTTTTTTAATCAAAAAATATCTGCTGATCTAGCATACAGTTACCTGCTGGGCTTCCCCAAGGAAACTGAGAGAGGCAGCAAAATAGCCAGAAAAGGCTGCATTGGCATTTTCCTCCCCACCCCAATACCCATGATAAAAGCTTGCTTCAAAGCAACTGATGCATGAATGAGAAATGTCTAAACCCCAAGTCTATTTAAATGCTAGACAGCAGAGACTGCCATCCTGAAAGAACTGCAGAAGGCAATTTAAGACCCTGAACTGCAGGGGAATGAGCTCATTTTC
>VZTT01009589.1:5013-45719 GCA_013400855.1 Buphagus erythrorhynchus
AAACTGCAGTAGGAAGTAGTGAACATGCTGCTTTGTAGCATATGTCTAAAGATCAAAGAATCTACTTGATCCTCTTAAAATATTTCAACTGATGCATCGAGGCAGCAGGTAAAAAACTTCTGTCCAAAAGGATCCATGAAGTTCACTGTTAAATGTCATGTGTTTTTAAGGCCCCTTTTGCAGAAATTGACAAGCTGTTGAACAGGCAAAATGCTGGTTGGAATCCTACTTCTGCCATTCATCCTTAGGCCTGTGAAAGTGATGAAGCAGTTTATCTTGATCTCATGAATGATTGTGATTATATGTCATTTGGTAGCAAGCTCAATGCATACAAAAGACACAGCGCTTGAAAAACACTTGCAAACTTCTAAGTACTTCAGACTGTCTTTCTGTGCCTTTGGCCTACTTATCACACTGAAATCTTAATTCCTTGTATGTTTTAGTGCTTTTTAAGGAGGAATCATAGAACATGGGACATTCATGGAACTTTTTAAATTTGTCACTTTACAGTCAGCTGACTGAGAGCACTTTCTCCACCGAGGTTTGCTGGAATGTGTACCTAGCTTTTTCTAATTTATTTGGAAGTAGTTTTTATATATCAGTTCGTGTAGTCAGCTTCTCCTGTGTGGTCTAAGTTGCATTCCTTCTGTGTTTGGGAAGCCAGCTCCCAAAAAACACCACAAAACCATAAAACAAATAAAGAAAAAACCCCACTGAACTGGCTTTGCAAAGTAACTGTTCCGTCTGCTGTTGGAGATGTTTTAATATCTGAGAAAAAATAACACTGTCTCATTTCAGCTGATTTTAAAGTATTTGTTTCCTAGGATTTTTTCATGTTTTTTTTCTAAGGTTTCTTATGCACGACCAAGTTCAGCTTCTATCAGAGATGCGAATTTGTATGTTAGCGGACTTCCAAAAACAATGACCCAGAAAGAACTGGAACAGCTCTTTTCCCAATATGGACGTATTATTACTTCTCGTATTCTGGTTGACCAACTCACAGGTAAGTAGGCAGTTTTGCATGGCCTTTCATAGTCTCACAGTTTAAGAAATACTTCATCTTTCAGTACAATAGTCTTGTCCCTATAATGTATAAAAGGTGTATATAGGCCTGGAAATGCATTTTTCTCCTGGAATTGTTCATAAATATGCATGGACAAAAATAGACTGCGTAGTGTACTGAGCCAGCTTGAGTCATTTCTACCCTGAAGGTGCAAGTTTGAAGCTTATTTGATGACTTGCAATAAATTTACAGCTGCCAGAATCTTCCTTTCCAAGCTGCTGCATGAAAATAGTCTCCCAGTGCCTTACAAAATGCTATTAAACTTTTTTTCTAAAAAGAAAATTTTATGCAGAAATGTACAGTTGGTTCTCTGAGGCTAGGATTGCCAAAGCCCCAGATTGGCAGTTGCTGTTAAGAGTGTTTTCAAGGCTAACTCATTAAATTTGGTCACACACATGAACTTTGAGTTCCTCAGGAGCAGGTAAGTTCTGTGATTACCCGTGCCTTAAAGTACTAAGATGTACCAGGTTATTTGCATTATTACAGTATGTGTGTCAATCAGATGATGGTTGTCAGTGACACTTTGTGGTTACTCTTCAGACTCGGACAGAAATGCCTGTAGTTTTTTGCTGTCTCAAATGGCTGATCTTGAGGAGCTTTATAGTTTTCTGACCCCCACCTGCTGTGGGGTCTCTGCCAGAAATAAGCAATTGAATGAAAAGCCAAGTACATGATAGGAGTATTGAGTGTGCAAAGCAACTTACAAAGAAGCAGGGCTCTCCAAGTTCTTCCCCTTCCAAAACACTAAAGGATGGGACAAAGAAAGTAATTTACTCACATAATTACTCCCTGAATAAGCTGGGTTTGTTTTATATTTTTTTTTTTTAGTTGTGCCTTTACAAAGTCACATATCCTCTTGGGTGGCAAACAGCTTTTAACTGTAGAAGGTCATAAAGTTTAATTTTCTTACTTGGAAAAGTTTGCCCATTAGCATTTGAGTCTTGGCTGACCTTTAGAGGAACTTGTGTGTACTCCTTTGACTTCCACTAAGTTAAATCTCAATGTTGACACCTAATACTTAGAAAACACTTAAATACTTAGAAGACACCTGAAACACTTAGAAGAGTGTTTTAATAGTTTGAGTTGTTGAGAGTGTAGAGAGGCCTGGAAAGGAAAGCTAAAGGCCAAATACCGACTTGCAGATGTAACAGATTTGCGGGACAGATTCCTAGTCTTTGTGCAATAAACAGATGTTCACCATAGGTTCCTGTTTATTCATACATAGAAATAGATGGAATTTAACAAATGGATCAGTAATTAAATATAATTGAAGTTATAATATGCACGATAATTCTATTCATATTCATAAATCCTGCTATTTGCAGTGTACTTTCTGGCATATCGATTGTTATTAAGGCTTAAGCTTTCTTGCCTCCTTTTTAGTAGTTTGGAAGAAGTAGGCTCCAAATGGCATGAATAATAAGGTTGTGACACAGACTGATAGATTAAAAAAATGCAAAGTTGAAGCTGTGACATTTGAGTCCTTAAAGCTTTCTTATGTCTGTTCATTGTTGTTTTTGATGGCTTAAATCATCACTGTTTATGAACAGAATACATTTCTTGTCATTAATGTCTTTCTCAAGTGGCAAGTGTCTAACTCATCTGGTTATTCATGAACCAAAATGAAAAGGGGCTCTAAATGGCACTAGAAATATTACAAGAGAACATTGATCTAACTAATGCTGGCTGTTAGTAGCTTTAATGTTAATTGGTTCAAATATCCACAGCTCAATGTGATTATGTCTAAGACACTTGGAATTCTTGATGTGTGATGTTCCTAAGACCTTCCATAACCACTTTTTGATTCCTTTGTGTGTTGCCTTTGACTTTTCTATATCAAGAAAAGTTTCCTTCAGAAGTAACACCTAGTGATGTATGGTGATATACTGAAATCAAATCTTTTACTTAGAGGTGACTGCTCACTGTTAAAACATGGCCATAATTCCCATTATTGTAATACAGTATATACATGTCATCATCCTCTCAGCATATTTACTCCAAAGAGAGCTTCAGGGTATACTGCAGGAGAACAAAAGCCAATTTTTTTTTGCTCTAGAGAGCAGAGAACTAAGTGGTTTACAGAAATTTTGTAAACTTAGATATTGCGGAGTGGCATGAGCTGACCAGAGGTTACAGTGCAGCTGGTTTGAGTTCATTTCCATCCAACAAGATTGCTTTGTTTCCAAATTCCACTTTGGCTCACTATATTTGTTTCCATTTTTTTCCCTCAAACGTTGAAGTTTTTTACACAAATGTGTCTTTACATCAGTTAAATTAAAAATTAAAATTACAGTGGAAAATTCTTACTTTACGCAAAAACTCAGTTTTGTTAAGCTCAGAGTTATCATGTGTTCACAGCATTCGACCATCAACATAGCAATTGGCCACACAAATAATAAGTTGCCATCTAATACTCTGTGAATTCATCACTGTGTGCTTTTTTCACCTTGTGCAGGAGTGTCACGGGGCGTGGGGTTCATCCGGTTTGACAAGCGAATTGAAGCAGAAGAAGCTATCAAGGGCTTGAATGGCCAGAAACCTCCAGCTGCCGCAGAGCCCATCACTGTAAAGTTTGCTAACAATCCAAGCCAAAAAACCAATCAGGCCATTCTTTCCCAGCTGTACCATTCTCCAAACAGAAGGTATCCTGCCCCTCTAGCTCAGCAGGCTCAACGTTTTAGGTAAGTCAAATAATGTGCACAACTGTGCTGAAACCTGCATGTTTCCACAGGCCTGTTTGTTTGACCCCACTCTTGTGCTTTCCTGCTTCTGTGTGGGAAGGAAACACGTGAATGTTGAACTTCAGCTATGCTAGCACAGTACAGCTAAAACCAAAAATGCATGCTATCCTATTGATAGCATTTCAGTTTCTAATAAGCATACTTAGTTAAATCAAGGTGGCATCTTTCTTGTACTGTCACTAAAATGTTTTTTCAAAGTTTGCTGTTCATTTCCTAGGTTATTCTTGATTAATGTGCAAGTTTATTCAGTCAATATCGACCTAGGAAGTTTAGTGGGTTTTTTTCCTTAGCTGTATGGCATGCCACAGCCAGCTTCCTATTTACCCCTATATTTTTCCTCTGAATTCTGGCTTTCAGGTTTTTTCCTGGTTAGTTGTCTATGCTGTCTGTGGAGTATGTCTCTGTGCCATACTTTTCTTGTTACAACCTTTCATAATGAAGATTGTTCACATATTTTCTGCATGTGCTTTTTGGGAATTTGTGTTCCCATCATGTTGAAACTCTTGCTGTGTATTTCCCTGTGCTATTTAGTGTATTGAAATGAGCAGATGGTGGGAACAAAGTGAAACAAACACTGTATTATCTACATCCATGAGTACCCTGGATTTTTTTTTGGTGATTTTGATTATTTCTTTTCTCCCTCTGCCCCTGAACAATATGACTGAATTGTGTTAAATAGAAATACTTACTGAGTGTATAACTATTCTGTTTTTCAAGAAAGAAAACCAGTTGACAGCTTGCTTCAAAGAGAATATACCAAATTTCAAAAGCTCTGCATTGGCTAGGCTTGCTTATAAGCCAAATATTCAAGAGTTTATGGATTGCACTTTTGTCAGTTTCTGAATTTTTCTTTTCTTCAGCTTTTTGGCCATATGTGCTACATCTTAGAGGTGTGAGGAATAGGTGTTCTGCTGTAGGAGAGGGGATAACCAATTTTATTTACTTTTTTGTGGCTCTTCTTACCATTTCTTAGTTAATAAAAGGGCTACATTACAACAGTGTTCTGAATATTGCATAAAAGTAGAGTTGCAGTTGCTGTATAGACGGAGTACATGGGCAGAATATAGACAGAGTACATGGGCAGAAATTGCAGGATGGACTCAAGTGCAATGTATGTAATAAGATCATGAGTTATGTGCTACAAGCTGGTGTTACAACATTCAACATACTCTGGCAAGTCTTGGCCTGCAGAATCCTTGAGTTCTCACAGCCATGTTCCAAGATACTCCTCTGTTCAGTTTCACTCAGATGCTGGCTGGGATAGCGTTGGTATTTCACTGACATTCCAGGTAGATCCATCATGATTTGTAAAAATTCTCCCAGCTTTCAGTGTTTTTTTTTAGTTTTGTGGTGGGCTTTTTTGGGGAGGTTATTTTGTTTGGCTGGGGGGGAGGGGTTGTGTGCATGTTTTGGGTTTTTGGGGGGGTTTGTTTTTGTATTTTTGAGGGGTTTTTATTGGTTGGTTGTTTTTCGTTTTGGGTGTTTCGGTTTTTTGTTGGTGTTTTTGTTTTTTTTGTTTTGGGTGGCTTATTTTGTTTTGGGTGGTTTTTTGGTTTGTTGCAGTTTTTTTTGGTTGGTTGTTCTTTTAGGGAGGGTTTTGGTTCTTTTTGGAGAAGACCTGTTTCTTTGCACTTAAGGTAACTTCCCTGTCCTGCAACTTTAGGTTTTATATCTTAAATTTTGGCTGGTGGAGATTTATTCTTCTTACATAAAAATACAATTCCATTTAATGTCCATTTACATTGGGAAGTTGGTTATTTCTGGGACATGTAAGGGCAAAGTATAAGTGTAAAGTAATGCTTAAAAGCACCTTAAGAGGTACTATGATTTGCCCCACCTACAAGTTTAATGGTAACAAAAAGCTTTAAGTAATACCAAGTCTGTAGTAAATAGGAGAGTAAAATCTCTCTCACTTTTATTGATGTGGAAGAAAGAAAATTTGAACTTAACTGGTCAAAAGGTAAACTGAGGTTGCAGACAGATTTTCTTTTTTTGTGTGTCAAGCCTTCAGCCTAATGTTTCATCACTAAAAGACAGTCTTACCAAACTTTAAATCTTTACACTGTAAAGAGAAATCATCTTTTCTTGTCTCTTAGATTTTTGCCTTGCATTGTTTCATCATTCCAGATCTGGTACTGACTGTACAGTTGAGATGGCACCATTGCTTCAGATCTTTCATGTGTTCCACATGCAAGAAATCTTAGCTGTTGACATTTCAGACAGGATTACCTTTAGTTGCCCCATCTCTGTTAATAGCCAGCAGAGGCCTGAAGACAGCTTAAACTTTAATAATAAAAGCAACAGGATCAATGCAATGCTTGCTTTTTCTCTTATTATAAGAAAACTTGAGCTGGACTTTCAAAAGCAGCTCTATATAATTGTTTCTCAGTTTCTATAAGATGCATAGCTTTTAAAGCATCTTCAAAAATTTTCCAGTGAAAATCCATGAGAATTTTTCCAAAATATTTTCAAGTCTTCAATGTAACTTCTGAAAAATCATACAGGTGATACCATTACTGTATTAAGTCCTCATCTGACTGCCCTTGTAACAAGGACCTATAAGTGGTGATGTTTCTAGAACTCTTCACCTTGTTCTCCACCCCTGATGTCAATGACAGTGGACCTCAATTATCCACGCTGTCTACTGATAGTAGTCAAGTATTTAATTTCCTTTTTTCTGCTCCTTTAGGGGTTCAGTAGTTTCTTGTCAGTGTATTCTGCAAACCCAGCTCACTGCAGAACCAGTGCTCTCTGGAAAATAAATCAAGTGTATGTTTTTTACCTAAGTTCATATTTTGAGTCTTGAAGAGGATCTGTAATAAGACTTCCTCTTCATATATCTGGGATTTGCCAGAAAGAAACAAGAGCTTCTTCAGGGTAAACATTTTTTGAAAGAAGCAGTTTAAAGGACTCCAGGAGTAAGATCAATAGGAGTTATATGCACTGCATATTTTGGATATTGGCTAGGTAATTTTTAGGTGTTTAGAGTTGTAGTGGCACTCTATAATTGGGGGAAAGTGAGGCAAGAAACACATGGAGACATCTTACGTGTGTGTGTGTATTCTAGAAGCACTTCATCCTGGAAAATCATAGCATCATAGAATATCCTGGGTTGGAAGGCACCCACAAGGATCATCGAGTACAGCTCCTAGCCGTGCACAGGACCATCCCCAGGAGTCACACCTTGTGCCTGAGAGCATTGTCCGAACAATTCCTGAACTCTGGCAGGCTTGTGCACATTTCTGCTTCCCTAGGAATGGTATTCCAGTGTCCAGCCACCCTCTGGGGAAGGAATCTTTTCCTAATACCCAACCTCCCCAACAGAATTTCAGGGCATGCCCTCAGATCCTGTCACTGTCACCACAGAGAAGAGATCAGTGCCTGCTTCTCCTCTTCCCCTGACAAGGAAACTGTAGAGTGTGAGGAGGCTAGACACCCCTTAGGCTCCCCATGCTGAGCAAACCAGGTGCCCTCAACTGCTCATTTTACAGCTTCCCCTCCAGACCCTTCACCATTTTCTTGGCCCTCCTTTGAACATTCTCTAATGGCTTTATGTCTTTCTTATACTGTAGCACCCAAAACTGTGCCCCCAGCACTGGAGGTGAGGCTGCCCCAGCTCAGAGCAGAGCAGGACAATCCCCTCCCTTGCCCGGCTGTGATGCTGTGCCTGATGCACCCCAGGACAGGGTTGTTCCTCCTGGCTGCCAGGGCACTGCAGGCTCATGTTCAGCTGTTGACCAGGACCCCCAGGTCCCTTGCCATGCTTTTCAGTGTCTCATTGCCTATTCTGTCTGTACATCCTGGGTTGCCCCATCCCAGGTGCAGAATCTGACACTTGCCCTTTTCAATGTCATGTGGTTGGTGATTGCCCAGCCCTCTTGATTCATCAGGGTATCTCTGCAGAATCTCTCTGCCATAAAGGGGAGCCAACAGGTCCTCCCAATTCAGTGTCATCAGTAAGCTTACTTATTATATGTTCTTCAGAAGTCCTTTATCTAAGTCATTTATGAAGACACTAAAGAGCACTGAGCCTAAAATGAATGTTCCACTGAATTCCACCGCTGTGGAATCACAGTAGTGACCAGTTACCAGTCTAGTGTTACCCCATTCACTGTAACCCTTTGTGCCTGACCTGTGCAGTTGCTCACCCATCACATTTATCCAGCTGTGAGCTGCACATTTTGTCCAGAAGGATCCTGGGAGAGGCAGTATAACAAGCTTTACTGAAATCCAAAAAGATTACATCAGCTGACTTCCCTTGATCAGCTGAGTGGGTTATCCTATCACAAAAGGAAATTAAGTTGGACAAGCAGGCCTTGGCCCTCCTGAAGCGATGCTGGCTGTGATTGTGTTTTTCAGTACTTCCCAGAATAATCTCCATCATTTTTTCAGGCGTTGAAGTGAGACTGACAGGCCTGTAGTCTCCAGGGTCATCCTTCTTGCCGTTACTGAAAATTGAGGTAGTGTTAGCCAGCTTCTAGTTAACTCCATATTCCTAAGATCATTTAAAAAATCATTGAAAGAGTCCTCACAAAGACATCAGCCAGTTCTTAGAGTGTTCTTGGATGAATCCAATGAAGTCCCATAAATTTGTAGGCATCAAGCTGGATCAGGACATCCCGCACAAGTTCAGAGCTGTTCACTATTCTCACAGCCCACTGTGTGGTGACCATCCTCATTCTGTAACAGGCTGATGTTATTTTTGGACTGCTCTTTGAGACTGACATATTTAAAAACCTCTTTTTATTTTTAAATATGTCAATGTTTTGTCCCGCACATTTTCAGGAAGCTTCAACTCCTGTTGAGCTTTGGCCACACAAATTTTCTCCCTCTGGTGGCAATCCGTATCTCTGTATTCTTTCCATGTCCACCTGACTTTGCCTCCACTGTCCTTACACTTAATTTTTTTGCCTTAGCCCTGCTCAGCCAAACCAGCCTTCTGTCTCCCAAAATTCTGAAATTGCCAGAAGGAGTAGGAATATGAAAAATGTTTTTGGAGTTTATGTTGCAACAGTTGCTAGTGGTCCAAAATACTGCATCTGTCTTAATAGTCAGCAAACATGTCAAAAGCCTCAATAAAAAGTCTTCTTCTCAGCCAAGCTAGTAATGTGGAAAACTTTGCCAGTGTGGTCACTGACTATAACTTTATGATAACAGTATGTGATTTAGGCTAAATTTGTGGCTGTGGTGCACTTTATAAAATGAACGTCTTATGATTGTGGTTACTACACAAGAAATCTGTTTTGTATTCACTATGACGTATAATAGGGTGCCATGGCTCTTTCAGTGGTGATACTTTGCATTGCACGAGGTTCCATACAGTGTACTTACTGGATGTGACAGTAATATACCAAGTTTCCTTAATCTTAAAGGGTGGAAAAGTCTGAAGACTGAACATGTTGCTAAATGTTTTGCAGGTTGGACAATCTGCTCAACATAGCTTATGGAGTAAAGAGGTAATAAAGGATTAGTTGATTTATAACAACCAAATGATTTTGAAGTATTTTGCAAACTCTGACTTTTCAGTAAGACTTATGTTGAATTTTTGCATGTTGAGATTTCAGCTGAGATTGTTCATTTTGATGCATTTTGCATGAAATAGACAAGCCTTTTGTAGCAGTTCCATGAAATTCCTGTTTCAAATGACTTGCTAATCCTCACTGGTTTTATAGCATGCTTTCCTTTTGATTTTTGTGTTACATCATTTCAGACATACCTAGCACTGTTCTCCTTACTTTTATATATTTTTTTACATAGTATTTGCACAGTTAGGAGGCAAAAAATACTTTTATCTTATCTTTCTAGTCTGAGCAACATGTTTATTCTGTGAAAAGCTCTGTATCATTCTCTTCTTTTATTTTGACGTTTCTTTGCTGGGGTTTTGTGTGAACAGCTATATTATGATTCTGTTTTGCTTTCCCTCATTTTTCAGTAGGTTTCCTCCAATGACCATTGATGGAATGACCAGTTTGGCTGGAATTAATATCCCTGGACATGCAGGAACTGGGTGGTGCATTTTTGTGTACAACTTGGCCCCTGATGCTGATGAGAGTATCCTCTGGCAAATGTTTGGACCCTTCGGAGCAGTAACCAACGTGAAGGTCATCCGTGACTTCAACACCAACAAGTGCAAAGGTTTTGGATTTGTGACTATGACAAACTACGATGAGGCAGCTATGGCAATAGCCAGCCTGAATGGATACCGCCTTGGTGACAGAGTATTGCAGGTCTCCTTCAAAACAAACAAAATGCACAAAGCCTAACGAGTTATTCTCAGTGCATTAATACATGAAAACTATACAACAAAGGCAATTTACAAGAAGCTTTATGCATTAGTAAATGCCTTTGTTGTATGCCAGTGTGGAAATGGGGATAAAATGACTACTTAGCATCCTAAGAATATGTGAGATTTTTTTATTGCTAATACTTGACTCAGAACTTCTTAACTATCTTTTGTGTTTGAGTATTGACAAGAGGTACAGGGTTTTTGCCTGTCACAATGCGTATTCTATTGCCTTCTTTGAAGAAGGTGGACCTTTTAAAATGTTTCAGCAAAGGGAAGAAGTTTTTTTTTCTTTATACATGACTGCCTTTAATCTATGAGTAAATATCGAGGCTTTGTGTAATGCTATAATTTTTCTTCTGTCATTTCTTGATTTGCTTTGTGTTTAATTTTCATTGTAATGCATTATTGTTTTGTTTTGTTGTTCAAGAAAAGTATCTGAAGTTTACATTTTATTTATAAAGTTATGAGCAGTATTTATTTCATCATCTGCATTTGGGTTGGGGAATGGGAACACATTATAAAAGCTTATTGTAAGAATACTGAAGAACTTTTCATAAAGCAGTACCTTGCCAAAGAGATAAGAGCCTCTTTGATGTGGGTTTAAAAAAGCATCTATTTTTATAAAAAAAAAATAAAAAATTTGGAGAAACTTTTTACTGATCCTGGAACAAATATTTTGACTTGAATACTTTGAGAAATCTCTTCGTATGACACCTAGTGAGCTTTTAAAACTTACCAGGAAATTTGCAATTGTTGGGAAAAAATTTAGAAAGATTTATGATGTAGAACTACTTTTGAGACCTTTGTATTAAGAAGTAAAGTCAGTGGAATGCACTGTTGGTTTCATTTTTTGTAATCATCAGTGGAGTCATTGATCATCCTGGTTATTAAGTGATAGGTGGCTCACTTTAATTTGTGATATTGAAGCAAATGAAAATTCTAAAAAAGACTATACAAGCAAGCAGAAAACTTAAAACACTGAGATATGGGGGAATAAAAAATCTGTTCTTCCTAAAGAATTCCCTTCAGATAGAGCTCATGGTGTTTAGTGATGTACTTGCTATTGTTTGAAGAATTGTTTTGTCTTAAGAAAAGACACTGAGCATGGTTCGTGCAGTAGCAAATCAGCAGAAGTGGCCTAAGTTCATTACATTAGGAGGTATTTTGAAAGTCATGTTCAAGGCTAACACCTGAGCTTTGTGTAATGTAAATAAGACCTTAAATTATGAACCTTTCAGCTAATTTTGATTATAGTTCTTTTTTAAGTTACATGCCAAGTGATGTTCAATTTTGAATGTTTTTGTATAAGTTTTTTCTTTGTAAATGGCATTAACATTGTTACTTGAGGTCTGCTTCCTTTTTTTCTTTTTTCTTTTTTTTTTTTTTTTGTCCTGAGGACTTGAGTTTACAGTGCATCAGATCTGTTGCTATTTTTGTCTGTAGATAGTCTAGCTTCAGCTGTTTATGGTGATGCAACTTTTTTGTTTATAAATATGTTTGTGGTAAAAAAAACAAGTATAAACATATGTTTTGAGCAAATTTCCTTACATTTTTCATATGAAAACCATAAATACCTGTATGCTATTGAAGTTTAACTTTGTTTGATGCTTACATCACCATTTGGGGAAATAGAAAGTCTTTGCCATGTATTGAAAAAATTTAAGGAAAACAAATACAGAATATTTTCTGATTAGCATCTAGCTTATAATTAAATTTTTTAAAAAAAGCTGAGGGTTTGATGCCTTCACCAGGATGCACTGACAGCTATGTAGTTACGTCCTGCTTTTTGTATAAGCTGAGATGCTCATATGCTTCCCCTTAGAAAAAGCAATGTTCTATGAATAACATAGTTGTACACTATATTTGCAGTTGGTTTTGGTTCTTATTCTTTTAAATTGTAATTACAAAATTTTCAGTATAGTACACTACATATACTGTGAAGCGCGTGCTAAAGTGAATAAGCAAGTTTTCATGCTGACCCACTCAATGCTATTCAAAAATCAATTGGCTTCCTGAGTATTTCTTCATTCTTAGATATATTTAGATTGTTAATTGCTAATCCTCTGCATTAAAAGTTGTAAATAGTATAGAAATCACAGACTTTCTGATGTGGGAGAAATAGTAGCTACATGCTTCTTTCTTATACTACTGTAGCAACTAACAGCATTGATGAGAAGGCATGTAAATTGAGCTTCACTTTGCAGTGTTTATCAGAGCACTTAGTAAAATATAAGGCTGGTATTTATTTGAAATTGTATAGTATGACTTAATTCACTGTTGGAATAGAGAATATATTCTGTTGGGTATTTAAGAGGTTGTACATGTTTTCTTTTGTGTTTGGATTCTTTGTACTTTTTCATGTTCAGTACATCAATAAACAAAGTTGAAGGGAAAACAGTCTCATGAGCTGGTCTTTTACCATATTTTCCACTGCTTTAATGAGTAAGCAATCACAGTGAAAGGTTTTTGCAAGGCTCTTGAGCTACTTGTAATTTAGGTTAGGATCCTAGTTACCAATAAGGATGTAGGTGTGGAGCTGTGTACCAGTTCTGTTACCTTAGAATTAGTGTAGAATCTTTTCACTTTAGTTTTATATTAACCACTCAGTACTTAGGCTGATAGAATAAATGAGACTCATTAAATGCATTCAGTAGAAATTAATTGCTGTCTGTCTAGCAGGCTGCTATGCAGTGTAACTAAATGAATGCCCTAGTCTGTTTTCCAAGAGAAGAGATAGAAAGATTAAGAAGTATCATGGATTCCAAGGTGGAGATACACCTGTTGAACTGTGCTCTGGCCTTCCTGAGACAGGAGCAGAGACCAGAAAGAAATCCCTATCAAGAGTCTTGTGTAACCTCTCCCCACCAGGCTGAAGGCAGTAGGTCAGAAGGACAGAGTGAATAGAGGCAAGTCCTTGCTTGGCACAACAGGCAAAAGCCCTTCTTGTCCACCTCAGCCTCCCAAGTGCCTCCGTGCAATAGGTGTGAGGCTCTGGATGCAGTAGGAAAATCAGTGGATGATTAGGACAAAGGTCCTTCTCCAACCGAGAAGTGTGACTCCCTGGGGTGTGAGTTATGTGCATCACCAGGAAACTTCTGGCCTGGTTCAGCCGTTAGACTCGTCAGACTCACTACTTGTTGCTGGTCCTCCACGTGCGTGGTGACACAGCCACAATGCATAGTCCAAAGGCTGTCAAAAGAGACGTCGAGGCCCTGGGATGGTTGGAGAGGTAACCAGGGGCACAGGTTATTTTTTTTCTCTACTTTTGTAGGTGCAGGTAGTGACATTGGAGAAAAATAGATTGAGGCAGTCTTAATACCTGACTCTGCGGCTGGTGGCACACTGCCACAATTTTGGTTTTTTTCATATAATGGGTTGGCCTCCATGGTCCTGGACAGGATGAATTCAGGTGGGATTCGCCTCTCTAAAAGGGGAAAGAGGATCTTTGTCAAGGACTAATGGAGCTTACTGATAGGGCATTAAACTTGATATGATAGGGGAAGGCAATATAATCAAATTTAACGGTGATAAGGTGTGGGTGACATGCTCTTAAATCAGTAAGAGGTGCCTAGAGCCTGGAGAGGGTAAGCAGGTCAGCAGGAGAGTACCTGAAGTATAACATCAAGGAATTCCAGATACTCGAGCCAGAAGGCTCCATAGGGGCCCAACTAATGTGCTAACACACATACAGCAGGGGAAATAGACAGGAGGAATTGGAGATATGTGCAGGCCTGCAGGACTATAGTCACTGGCATCATGGAAATGTGGGTTGACTCCTGTGACTCAAATGGAGAGGTGTGGGCACCTTAGGAAGGTCAGGCAAGGGAGGTGAGGAGGCAGTGTTGTCCTCTATGTCAGTGACCAGCTGGAGATCATAGAGCCTCACCTGGGGGTGGATGAGGAGCTGACTGAGAGTTAATAGGTCAGGATTAAAGGCAGGCAAGGGACAGGAGCCTTTATAGTGGAGGGTCTGCTACAGATTGTCTGACCAGGAGGACCGAGAAGATGAGGCCCGTTTTAGACAGGAAAAGCCTCACATACACAAACCTTGTTCCTCACGGCGATCTTCAACCACACAAGAGTCTGTTGGAAGGACAGTGGAGAGAGGCATAAACCTCTTGCATTAGGAGCTTACTGGAATTCTTTGTTGGTAACTTCCCTCTACAGTTTGGATAGACAAGCCAAGGAGGAGGAGAGGTGCTATGGTGGATTTTGTTCTGATTGGAAGGGGCCAGTGGGGAATGTGAAGCTCAGGGACATTCTGGGCTACAGTGCTTATGAAATGGTGGAGTTTGAGATCCTTAGGGGACAGCAAGGAGGTTAGGAGCACAGCAAACTCACTTACCCTGGAGTTCAGAAGAGCAACTTCAACCTCTCCTTGGTAGAGTACCAAGGGATAGAGCCCTGGAGGGAGGGGCTGGATGATGTTCAAGGCTTGTCTCCTTGCAATGGAAATTAGGCAAGGATGCAGGGGGCCTGCACGTATAAACAAGATGCCCCTGGACAGATTTAAAACACATTACAGAGGATGAAAGCAAGGAAAGGTAGCCTGGGAGGAATATAGAGTTGTGTTTAAATCAGCTGCTATTGCTGTTCTATCACTGTTGGCTCAGCCAAATGCAGTTTCCTCAGCTTTAGAAATTGACCCTTCTCACCTTGATCCCCTGCTCTGCCTCAGGATGTCCCTGCAGTAGGGCTGTTTTCCCTGGCAAGTGACAGTTAACCATCCTCAGGTTCCAACCCTAGTCTTTCTATGATTTTATGAAGTACAAGGAGAGAAGAGGATTTACTCTTTATCATTATGTCCATTTGTTGTTTAGTTACGGTATTAATTTCTAGGCTCCATTAATTGGATGTAGTTTGCTGAGGGTTTTTTTCCCTTCCCAGTACTTCAAGTAAATCTTTAAAAGCTAGTCAACTCAACTTTTTTCTGCCCTTTTGAGGTACATACACATCTTAATTAATTTGCTTCGCTCAGTTGAATGAGAGTGAACTGCCATCAGTGAGAACACAATTCCAAAAGTAGCTTGTGCAGTATAGGTTTTATCTTTAAGTGTTTTCTGTCACCTTTTCTTTTTTATCTGTACTGTGAGGTTTTTTGATACAAAACTGTAGCATTTGTTGTTGAGCATCACGCTACAGTGTTGTGGAATTGAGATTACATGGATGGTAGGATCTGTGGACAGCACACATAGCTAATAGCACCTCAAGATACAAGTCACAGTTGATAAACTGACTACTTAGGGAAATAGTTGTGTGCTGATGGCTTTTTATTTAGTTGTGTGCTTGGATGGCTGGAGTAATGAGAGGATGCAAGGCACTGTACTTGGCAGCAAATGAGGAGCTATACATGGAGTTTGTATTCCAGCAGGGACACATGTATGTGCAGCTTTCACAGAAGGATAGCTTTTACTTCCCAGCTTAGACCAGTTTGAGTACAGTGTAACTAGCGATAGTTGAAGTATTATTCTATATAAAATGAGGACAAAATACATTTATGTAAATGTTTTAAGTTTTAAATCAAAACTTCTTTTGCTGCAGAGAAGGCAGCAGTCAAGGAGCAACACTAAAAATTAGCAGTCATAAATACAGTTGCACAGAGGAACTGTAAATGCTGAAAAAATAGAAATTTGAGTATATGTAGCTGACCATCTTATACATAGATAATACTTTTCTTACTATAGTAAAGTTCTATAAAGCTAAAGGAAAAATAGTGAAGATGCCATTTGTGGAGGACTAGTACCTTTTATATGTAAATAGTAAGAGTTCCAGGAACATCTCTAAATACCTGTGAGGGAAGTGGAGTGTTAGCTGGGGCACTTGTGGAAGGGCTTTGTTACTGCAAAACATGCTCAGGGTTTGTGTGGCCTCTTCTGCAAAAAATACATGCAACAAGATCAGTTGTGACAGGTGACCTTCCCACCTGCATCTAGGAAAGCCTTTGGCAAAAGAGTGTCTTCCTAGGATGAAAGAGAAAGATGCAATTTTAAAATGGCTGGCTGAAAAGATGAAAGGAAAGGATGCATTTTTAAAGTCCACTAGGCTGTCCACTATGGTTGTATGTAGTGTGCATTCTTTGTTTTCTCTTAACACCCAGAGGTGATCAAGTGCTAAGAAGTCTGAGATACTCTTACCAGTACTGCTGAGAAGGCCTGAGTATTGTTATGAAGGTGACTAAATGTACAGAAGTGGTGACTTCAGTTAAGCCATAAAAATCAGGAACTAATTAGGACTTACTGTCAGAAGAATTATAGATGTATTTTATTACTAGAGATAGCATCTTTGTTTTTTTATCTATAACAGTTTGAGAAATGAATGCAATATGAGAGATGCTCCATCATGGATAAAATAATAGCCTGGGACTGTACGATTTTGACCACATCAACACTGTTGATCCAGCTGTGCTTGCACATGTGTTTTAACATTGGGTTTTGTTCAGTTGTGGCATTTGGACCTCAGCTTTTCAGTGTGTACATCTCATAATGAAGCAGCTATTTTCACACTGACACTTTCCTAATTAAACTTCACTGTAGAGGCACCTTCTGCTGAACTATTGTTGTGATGGTTGATCGCTTGGGCTAGCAGATGTGCTAGTACATCAGTGGTCATATGGGGCAAACAGCTTAAAGCTGGGGGAGAGACTGGGTCTTTTGGTGGCATGAGGTAGCACACTGATAGTCTTGGAAAGGCTGCTCTTGGGGTGACAAGCAGTTCTAATCTGAAAAGCTGGAATTGTTGCCCATGGTTTCAATAACTATGGCAGAAACTGAGGAAGCAATGCAAACTTTCAGGTATTTTCAAAACAATATGGGCAACTTCAGTGGATTAAGAGATTTTCTAACTTCATGCAATGAAGTTAGATGGATTACTGCTCATCTTGTAATTACTCTTTTCAACCAACTTTCTCCTCTGAGACATAAATGGGAACAAGGAAAACATAATCTTTTTTAATATTTATAAGGTCACTCTAAAAACCAAATTGCAGAGAGTTAGTAAAACTTGATTTCTTATTTTATGTATTGAATCATGTGATTCCTGAACATAAGTGAGTTTAGATCAATGTGACATTTTTAGTGACCTTGTAAATACTGTAAGTGAAGTCATTACAAGTGCTGGCAGAGTACTGATTATAAACGCATACTTTAGAAAACATAAGAGCTGAACTTTCTTTTGAAGCAATTCTTACTAAATTATTCTCCTATATGCAGTAGGGCACTTCATTAGTACAGCAATGGTATTTCTGTTGCTTTGAGTGCAAGGATGTTCTTAGCTTCAAGTGTTTATTTGAATGTTAACAGCTTCTACAGCTGTTAAAAGCTTCTTCTATTAGAAGCCCTGATAAAAGAGTGCTATTTTCCAGCACTTATGAAAGTGCTGGAACAACATTCTCTAATAAAAATTAAATATCCCTGAAAGATGATCCACCACTTCTTGATATCTACCTGTCTCAAAAGTTTGGTATGAGCTTTTAGAAATACAAGGTACTTTGTAACAACCTGTAATATCAAGAGGAAGGTGAAGATAGGTCAAAGTGAAACACTTCTTTCCTACTGCTTGTCAGTGCTTTGTGCTATCATTCAAAATACAAGCTTAATAAGATTTGCCATAAACATGAAGTTGATACACCTTAAGATCTTACGTGGCCATCCCTCAGAACAACCAGAGGAAAGAGAGGAGGAAATCCCAAAAGTGTCCAGTCTGGACCAAAACAGTCCAGACAACCAGCTGCCAAAGGTGTTGAAAATTTGGGTTTTGTCTGAAGTTTATGAAGACTTCTCATTTCAAAGACTACCCTTTTTGGTCCCTGGGCTTGTTATGATTTACTCAAGGAAAACGGGCCTTTAATTTCCTGCTACCAAGACAACCTATCCAGAAAAGTAGAAACAAAGCTAAAAAAAAGATTCAAAACCACTATACACAAAGGGAGCAGAAGCCTAAAAAAGATCTTTCAAATTGTGATACCAAATTTCAGCAGATCTGTTAGTTGATAATGTGCTTCTTTGAAACTTGCACAAACATGGAAAGCAAAAAAAAAAAAAAATTTAGAAGTGAACTTCAAATAAAATTTTAATAAAATAAATTGAAAGTGAAGCCTGTTTGGCTGAATTGCCACAGTGAATACAGTGAAGTTTGTAAACTTCTGAAGAGCTTCTTGGTAAATCTTTGAGAATACTTTGAGAACCTCTGCTATAAGCTTCTATTCAAAATAAAATTTCATAGCTATTATCTAAAAAAGGAAATGAAAACTTTCAAAAACTTCATTATCAAATGTCTTCCCTCATGATGGAATTTGGAGTAGTTATTAAATGTCAAAATATCAATCAATAATTGATTAATCAATTATCAATGTCAAAATACCTTACTTTATATCAGTTCCCACAGATAGTTTTCCTTAGCAGTGGCTCTAGATGAAGATTTCTATAGTATCATGAAGTAAGTTGTCCATGCCAGGCACTTAAAGGGAAACTCAGTTTTCTTGGAAAGTGAAAAAGAACCTTTAAGAATTCCTGAAGACACTGCTGCAAAGTCTTCCTTTCACCTCTCTCAAAACTAGCAGATACTTTCTTCCCAATTTCATTAAATATGCCAGCTGGGAATGTTTTTCCTTTAACTTCAGTGTGCTAAAGCTGCAGTCGTCTTAGAGCATGGTCTCATTCTTAATCTCTTCCTTTTATAAATTTTGAACTATAAACAAGCCTTACAATATCTAATTGAAGGCATATCTGGTGTATGATTTCAGAGAGTCTTGTCAAGGCATTATGAGACCATATTTGCTGCTACTTGACATCATTTTCTCTGTAGATGGTTCCTAAACATGAAAGTTCCTTCAGTAGTATGGCAGCATTGTGACAGATGTCACAAATACTCCTTCTTAAATTTTGATTTTTCGCTTTTTTTCAAATACCCTGTTTAGAAAACAACCCTCTAATCTGATGCATCTACCCTCTGTCAAGTATTCCTTAAGTAGAAGGAACTTTGATTATGCAAGTTTACCTGTTAACTTTTTAAAGTTATTTGTCATAATCCAGAAATAGTCACAGTAACAAGTACCAGCAGGTTTTTGGACTGAAAGCTCATTTGTGCCAGTTTGGGCAAAGCAGTCTTCTCCAAGTATTAACACACTGGGAGAAAGGAGTGTCAGGCTCTGGGAGAGACATGTTCCTGACATACTCTGGCTTCACTTGGTCACTAAGACACGTGGGAAAGAGCTGATACTTTGGGTTCAGAACATGGCTTTGAACTTCTGCAGTGTTTCTCCAAGAATTCATACATAGTACAAGTGGTGGAAATCACCAAAGTGACAGTAAAAAATGGGACTGAGTGAGCAGCTGTGTGCTTGAATGTGGAGCCTATTTAACCAGAAGAGATGCACTTCAGTTTACTAAACAGCTCAGCCTGGCTGTGCAGGAGGGGAGATGGAGAATGTTGGAGGCATTTCATGTGAATCTTCCATCAGAGATGCTGATAGCTCTTCTTGACCTAAATGGACCAACTTGCACACCATAGCTTTGGGAACGTAGCTACAATGTTATTCATGTTGGTACTGGTCTTTGGGTATTCGCAAACCTTACAGATTCAGAGTTGTTCTTTCTAAATCTAGACAGCTGATCACCAGCAGGGCTCTGTCAGCCCTCTTAAGAACCAGTGTTTCCTAGGAAATCTAGAAAACTGAATTTGGGGGAGGATTTTTTTTTTTTTCCCCATTTCTCAGCTCCCTATGTATTGTCACTTTCAGCTCTGGCCTGATATTTTGTGCATAATGTTTTATGAAAAGAGCATGCCTCATGTTGAAGTATATTATTATTTGTATATCAAAACAAATAATATCTAATATATAATATATATAATAACATATACTAATATATACTAATATATACTAATATATACTAATATATACTAATATATACTAATATATAATATATATACTATATAAAAAGTTTGGCCAGTATAATGGTTTTCAGACTCTGAAGAAGAGGGAAGCAGAAGGATGTGAGAGTGTCATTTCACATTGAACACTGGTGTGTTTTTCTCTCCTTTTGGCTACTAGCATGAACTTTCAAGCTCTGTGTTTCACCAGGGCTATGCTCTTTCTTACTATGTGGCTTGAAATGCAGCATTCAGCTCAAACATGTCTGTATTAATTTCTTTCCGCCTAAAATTACAGTAGTGCCCTCTTGCATCTATTACTGATGCAATTAGAAAACTATTCATTCAAGTTATGAAAGAAATCATGTGCTCTGGTACTGCTGCAGCTTCTGTAGATAAGAAGAATAAAAACAGCATTCCCCAAACAACAGGGAAAAATTAATGGAAGTGCGATTTAGGATGGAATGAGTATTTCCATCTTGATGTGGAAACACTGGGGTTTTTTCCCTTTACTTTGGACTGCACATGCTTTTTCTATTGCTGCAAGATTCATGGATGCAGTTGACAAGATGCATCTGTCCAAGGTGCTGGTACAGCCAAGATCCTAAGAAAGAAGATCCAACCACCTCATTGGCTGAGGAGGGTGGAAAGACACTTAAACAGTTGAAAGCTCATCTGGGTTCCCTGCTAGAGAGGCCTTTACAGCTAAGAAGAGATTGCATCATTCACAACTTCAATGTAGTCTCTTTCATTCTGTGCATTTAAGCAAATTGTTTTCACTACTGCAGAGTTAAAAGGAGGATTTGGAAGGAATGTAGCACCAAAAACACAAATGGTTTTAAATATGAAACATAAAGTCACAGGATCATTAAGATTGGAAAAGACCTCCAAGATCATCAAGTCTAACTTGTGACCAAACACCATTTTAAACTAGACTGTGGCACTGAGTGCCATATCCAGCTGTTTCTTGAACAAGTCCAGAGATGGTGGCTCCACCACCTCACTGGGCAAACCATTCCAGTGCTTGACAACCCTTTCAGTGTGTTCAGGAAGTTCTTGCTGGTATCCAACCTGAATCTTGCCTGATGCATCTTGAAGCTGTTTCTTTTTCTCCTGTCACTGACTGCATGGGACAAGCGAATGACCCCTATCTGGCTACAACCCCTGAGCCTCCTTTTCTCCAGGCTGAAAAAACACAGTTCCCTCAGCCACTTCACGTAAAACTTGTGCTCCAGATCCTTCCCCAGCTCATTTGCCCTGCTCTGGACATGCTCCAGCACCTCAGTGTCCTTCTAGTGAGGGACCCAGAACTGGAGACAGCACTCAGGGTGTGTTCTCACCAGTGCCCAGTACAGAGGGACAGTCACTGCCCTGCTCCTGCTGGCCACACTATTGCTGATACAGGCCAGGATGCCATTGGCCTTCTTGGCCACCTGGGCACACTGCTGCCTCATGTTCAGCTGCTGTTGACCAGCACCTCAGGTCCTTTTCTGCTGGGAAGCTTTCCAGCCACTCTTCCCCAGCCTGTGGCACTGCATGCGGTAGCTGTGGGTGAAGCGCAGGACCCAGCACTCCACCTTATTGAACCTCAAACTCTTGGCCATTATTGTTGGCCCAGATCACTCTGCAGTGCCTTCCTACCATCCAGCAGATCAACATTCCTGCCCAAGTTACTCTTATCTTCAAACTGATTGCAGGTACACTCGATTCCTATGTCCAGATCATCAGTGAAGATATTAAACAGGACTCACCCCAGCACAGAGGGACACCACTGGTGACTGATCCCCAGCTGGATGTAATTCCATTCCCCACTACTCTCTGGGCCCAGCCATCCAGCCAAGAGTGCTCCTGTCCAAGCCATGGAGAGTGTCATGGGAAACTGTATCAAAGGTTTTACTGAAGTCCAGGTAGACACCATCCACAGCCTTTCCCTTATCCATCAAGCAAGTCACCTGGCCTCACCATAAGTCAGCTTGGTCTAGCAGGATCTGCCTTTCCTGAACCCCTGCTGGCTGGGCCTGCTCCCTTGGCTCTTCTGCATATGACAAAAGATGACTCACAAGACAATTTTTTCCACAATCTTTCCATTCACAGCAGTCAGGCTGGCAGGCCATTAGTTCCCTGTATCCTCCTTTCAGCCCTTCTTGTGGATAGCCATCACAATGACCAACTTCCAATCCTGGTAATAGTTAGCCAAAACTGAGGATAAAGGAAAGGGAGTGGCCATTCCCTCAGTATCCTGAGATAAATGCCATCTAGTCCCACAGACTTGTGTGTCTAAGTCAGGCCACTAATTACTTATTCCTGGATTTCAGGGGATCTGTTCTGCTCCCCATCCCTGTCTACCAACTTTAGGTCTAGCTGTCTGAGGACAGGTGTTTGTACTGTTAAAGACTAAGACAAGGCATTAAGTACCTCATTATCGTCATCCTTGATGACAATATTCTGCCATGTGTCCAATAAAGGATGGAGATTTTTGGTCCTTCTTTAGTTGCTAATGTATTTATAAAAGCATGTTTTATTATCTTCCACAGCAGTGGCCAGATTGAGTTCTAGCCGAGCTTTTGCCTTTCTAATTTTCTCTCCACATGACCTAATAATATCTTTGTGCTCTTCCTGAGCTGCCTGTCCCTTTTTCCAAAGTTCATAAAGTCTCTTTTTCCCTCTAAGTTCCAATGAAGGCTCTTTGTTCAACCAGACTGTTCTTGTTCAACTCTGGCTCATCTTTCAGCACACAGGGATAGCCCACATGTGCACCTTCAAAATTTCCTTCTTAGAGTATGTCCATCCTTCCTGGAACCCTTTGTTTTTAAGGACTGTTTCCCAAGGAACTGTCTGAACCAGTGTCCTGAAAGGCCAAAGTCTACCTCTGGAAATCCAAGGTAGAGATTTTCCTGACTCTACTTCAAAAAGAATTGAAAGCTGTATCATTTCATGGTCAGTATGCCCAAGACATCCCCTGACTGCCACATCTCCCACCAGCCCTTCTGTTTGTAAACAGTAGGTCTAGTGGGTCACTGTCCCTTATAGGCTCACCTCTAGCTGTGTCAGGATGTTCCACACAGTCCAGGAACCTCCTAGACTGCCTCCTCTCCACTGTGTTGAGTTTCCTGCAGACATCCCACAAATTAAAGTCTCCCACAAGAACAAGGGCTGGTGATCATGAAACAGCAGCCACTTTTTTATAGCATACTTCATCTACCCCTTTGTCCTGCCAGGGTGGTCTGTAACAGACTCTCCCTGGGATGTCTGCCTTGTTGTTCTTTCCCCTGATCCTTACCCACAGTCACTCAACCTCATCATCACTGTCCTTGAGCTCTGTACAGCTGAAACCTCCCTGTGAGAGAGGAGTTCAGAGCCACCCCACTGCCCCTCCTTTTCGTAATGTGTCTTACCCAGCCCTAGGGAGGCAGCAGCCTCCCCTGTGGGATGGGTCCAGCCAGCATACCGTGCCCTCAGCTCCCTTTGGAAGGGAGTCACCTATTGCAATTACACTTCCTTTCTTAATACCTATAATGGGATGTGCCCAGTGACTGACCTGCTCTGGGCAACCCGCAGATAGACCTTCATCTGCACGTCATTTGCCTGACCCTGGAGCTGCAGAGCCTCATATCTATTCCATAAGGGCACCTGGGAAGGCCAGGGAGGCAGGGAGGGGATTCTTCTGCCACTCCAAGTAGGGATCTTTTCAATTCCCAAGTTAGGATTTGTGCTGGGTATCTCCTGTGTCAGGACTGACAAGGAACCACTCACCCCTTGTCCCCACCTTTTTTCAAAGACAGAAGGAAGGCAAGACACACTGCAAGTCCAGAGATAGTGTGGGACCACAGGCATCTCTGTCTGATGATGCAGAGTTTGCTTGGGCTCTTCAGCAAAAGGACAGACTGTGTATATTGGATACACTACTGCTGGAGGATACTGGAAGCCCTGGTACAGCTTCTCTCTGGCCACGGGGCTGCTGCACTTGTGATAGCTCACCATCTGGACAGCCCTTGGCAATAAGGCAGGCCTAGCCTTAAATGCTTATGGACAACTAACTACTCTGTCAGAAATCTGTTAAAGGTGTTTTGGGAAACTTAAAATAGATGGTAAATGTTTATATTACTTACTGGGATACTCTTTTTGTTTGGTTGGGTTTTTAGGAGCCTTTGCCCTATGAAATTTCAGAAATTCACTGTAAAAATAGAAAACCATGTGATATTGTTGATTTCAAAAGAGAAAAATGGCACTGAGGTAGAATTTCTTTATTTTTCCGGAACTAGAAAATATTCTAATAATGGTTATTTTTTACTGTTTCTTAACCTTCTCCTGTAGCTATTTATATATTCTCCGCTTCAAACTCAGTTTGTAAATATTGAGATTTTTGAAAGTGTTGGGTTATATTTTTTCCTGAAAGTAGGACACTTAAATGTTTACAAGGTGCTAGAAATTGTATCTGAAAGGTAAAGGTTAAATTTATGATTAATGAAGGTACTAACCTCTGTGATTATCTCCTCTCTTCATGTTTAACATTTTTCTCGAAGACTAATGAATGACAGAAAACACTGTGAAACCAAGAAGCTGATTTTTGTGGAAAAAAAAAAAAGTATAGAAAGATCATTAAGATTGAACTAGTTTTTAAAGGCCTGTATCTATGAAAATACTTTCTCTCCCAAGACTGTGGATCAAGGGGAGAAGCATTTGTTTATCATTAGGTAACACTAATTAGCATTTGGTAATACTAATGTTGGTAATTTGGTAATACAATGTTTAGCATTTGGTAATACTAATAATTAATTTCCCTTCAGTAAGAATCGTTATCAATTGTTCTGTTTGATAGTGGTAAGAAGATTTTCTATTTCCTGTCATAGTCAAAGTAAAAATATTTTGACCCTGTCTACTGCAGGAAAATAAACTGTTCAAAAACAAAGCACCATTTTTTTTCTCTGTTATGTAAATTCCATTACTAATAATTCCTTTATTACACATTGTCACTGTGGAGAGGAAAACCAGACTTCACACTGATTTACACTGTAGCATTAGAAGGTGATCCTATATGCAGTTTTGTTGGAATTACAAGATCACAGGCAAAATTAGTCTTCCTCTTCTGTGATGTGGAAACAGTATTTTAATGCATACCAAGAGGTATTATATGATGAGCTGGGTAATCAGCTGACACAATCAGTTAGAGTTTGATGCTAAATTCTGTAGTCTGGGAACACTGAAGCAAATATCCTGTGTATAACCAACAGTAAGGAGAAGAAAAGAGACAAAGAGTTTAAGAAAATGAAATCTTTATCCAGATACATGCAATTCCAAAAAGATTTGTTCAAGATTCACTAAAAATTGGGCCTATTGCACAAAACAGGCAAATTCGTAAAAGCAGCTGGAGGCCTACACATTACTAGAAATTCTTCATGAAAACAAATATTTTGGGGGAAATTTTGTTCTCAGAAAGCCATGTGTCTGCTTTTCCTGATCAAGACCAAGGAGACCTCCTAGCTTCAAAGTGTGGTACTCATCACTCATGATAGGTCAGCTAAGGCCACATCACTGAACCCAGTGGCATCCCATGGATGTGGTCACAAATACAAACAAGGACTCCAGTTTATGAAGCCGTCATATAAGTGCAGAACAGGAATGAGCTCTGGAAGTGTTGATGCTTGTAATCACTCCTCTCCAGCACAAGAGCTGATTTCCCCTGTCTTTCATGTGTATTAATCGTGTGAGGATATTATTATAACCATTCTCCATAGTATGCTTCCTATACCATGAGGGTGCCAGGGTCCATCACATTATCACTGCTCATCTCAGAGCACTGCTGTGAGGCACTGGGACAGACTGCCCAGAGAGGCCATGGGCTCCCACCACTGGAGGTGCTCAAGGCCAGGCTGGATGGGGTTCTGAGCAGCCTGGTCTGGTAGAAGGCTCCCTGCCCATGGCAGGCGTGTTGGAACTAGATGATCTTCCAACCCAAACCATTCAATGATTCTATGATTAAGTGATGAGTATTTGGTTCAATTTGAGTTCAAGCAGTACTCTAGTAAATGTACGACAGCCTTCCCTCTAAACTGAAGAGAGATGGATTTGATGAGTGGGCTGCTGGATGGATAAGAAAGTAGTTGGGTGGTTGCGTCCATGGTGTAGTTTTCAATGCCTGAGAATCCTGATGCATATCACAGTCATGTGCTGTTTGTCATGGCTTGTGCTGCTGAAACAGGGAGCATCTTTGATAGTGCCTTCAGATTGCTGTGTCAGTTTGTGTGCTGTGGGATGCCACTGATTTGTAATGCCTCATCAATGACTCCTAAAGTGCAGATGAGCGCTGGAGAGTCACTAAAGCAGCCACATTCATCTGGGATAAGGCACACCATGATGTTATGGAAAATGTGCTCAAAAGCTCACTGAATAGCAATTCCTAAGAAGTTTTATTTATGATTGCACTTCAATAGGGAACAAGTTAATATAAACTTTAACCATACTTATGGTATGGTGTAAAATATTCCCATGAAGAGTATACATGAGTATATACTCTTAGATAAGCCAAAATCTCTGAAACAGGAAAAAATATAAAGCTCTTCTCTATAATGAACTTTGACTTAAAAAGTAAGTGCAGAAGATGTCCCGAAATCTTTTCTAGACCATGCTACCCTTTTTACTGATCTGTAAAAACAGGTAGAGGAACAACAACTTTGAGAAGAAATTCTATCTTTGAGGAAAGTTGAACCAAGATTCAGAGCGCAGACCAGCTGCCTAAAAATGTGTTAATATTTCTCTGGCAGAGGGCCTTCTTCCTGTAGTAATTGTTTATCTTATTTTTTGGTGGTAGTAGTTGGCTAGAGCATAGTTGCATGCAGCTGTTCGACACGCTGAGTTCCAGCAGAGATTATCAAGGCTTTGTGTGCATTAAGGCTCTATTTGGAAACCACTGAGTCTCCAGAGTAGTTTACTTCAGAGAGTACTTCTGGCAATTGGTGGTTCTACTAAAGAAATGAGATAAACTTATGCTTTTAATTTTTAGTTGGGCAGATGGGGTCTTATTGCGCAATCCAATTTGTGTGTGTGAAAAGAACCCCAACAACCAGATTGACCTGTATGAATTTCCTAGGTTTTATCATCCGAACATTTGGAGAATGCATAGTTTTGACAAAAAAACCTCTAAAAAACAACTAAATACCCACCCTGCCAGGTGAACAGCTTTCCCCGAACATCTCCTTTTTCCCTTTTGTGCACAGAAAGATAATTGTGTATGAAACTGTTTTCTGGAGTGATAGATGTCGCTTGTTTCTCATCTGAAAGGAGACAAACATAAGCATCAGTTGGTAGGTTTTTCCCTGCCTGCAGAGCTGGAAAGGAGAGCTAATAGAAAGCCAAGCTGAGTCCTAGCGTCCTCACCTCTGGCTTTAGTCTGTATTCAGAAAACAGCCAAACTTTCTTACTCCCCATGGAACTATGCTTTGCAGCAGCTAACTGCAACAAGATAGCATGTAGGAAACTGAGTTTTCGTTGCAGATTATTCATTCAAATGACACAAAAGTTCTAGCTTGAAGTTCAATATGTTGCTTCATATTGAGTTATCTCTGAGGAAATATGTGTCCATCTGTGATGACTTCTTTATCTATTCAGGTTTAGTTTAGCTCCAGCTTCTTTCAATAGTGACAGAACACCAAAGTCAGTCAGTCTTCATGTTCTTCAAGTATTTGAAAAGAACTGGTGGCATTGCATCTGTGATTCTTTTATTACTATTGTTTTTACACCTGTGTGGGAAAGGAATCTCAGGCCTTCACACTGCCACTAATGGGGTTCTGCAGGGCTCCATTTTAAGCCTAGTTCTCTTCAACCTCTGCATAAATGACTCTAACACAGGACTTGAAGGGATACTAAATAGGTTTACTGCTTACAGTAAATTGTGAGGAGCTGTCAATGCCCTCAAAGATAGGGAGGCCCTGAGGCCCTGAAGAGAAACCTCCAAAAATCAGAGGTTTGGGAAATCACCAAGCCTATGAAGTTTAAAAAGGGCAAGTGTCAGATTCTATGATAGGGCAACCCTGGATGTACAGACAGATTGGGGAAGGAGAGGCTGGAGAAAAGAGCCACGGAAAGGGACCTGGGGGTCCTGGTCTGTGGCAAGTTGAACACGAGCCAGCAGTGCCCTGGCAGCCAGGAGGGCCAACCCTGTCCTGGGGTGCACCAGACACAGCATCACAGCCGGGCAAGGGAGGGGATTGTCCTGCTCTGCTCTGAGCTGGGGCAGCCTCACCTCCAGTGCTGGGGGCAGGTCTGGGTGACACAGCACAAAAAGGACATTGAGCTGTTAGAAAGTGTCCAAAGGAGGGCCATGAGGATGGTGAAGGGTTTGGGGTTGAAGCCGTATGGGGAATGGCTGAGGGCACTTGGTCTGTTCAGCCTGGCGAAGAGGAAAGTGAGGGTAGACCTCACTGCCACCTACAATTTCCTCGTGAGGGAAGAGGAGGGGCAGATACTGATCTCTGTGTTGCAGGTTTTTTTCTTTTATAAATACTGCAACATAGTGTAGCTTTCCTATCCTGAAATCTGGTCAAAGTGCTTGAAATTCTAAAACACTTGTCTTGATGGAGAATTTGTTAAATCTTCTCAGTATATAAGTTCATTAAAGCATAATATTTAAATAAGAGATGTTTTTTTCCCAGTTAAGCTCTTCTATGCATTTTTTCTGATATAATACTTAAAAATGATTTCAAAATAAAAGACAGACAATGTATGTGGAATAATCTTATAGAAAATATCCCTTGTTGTTTGAAACAGAAGAATACTGAGAAAATACAGAGAAGTTCACAAAATTAATAATATCTGATAACCTAGATTCAAATTCATAATAATTTATGTGAAAATGGGAGGTTAGTGTGTGATTTTCTTTTGGCTTTTTAAAGGTGTCTTACTTACAAAACCATGTCTTGGTAAATCGTTACATGCACAGTAATGTGTTTTAATGCATCCCACCTTTTTGCCTTGAAATTGTGACCACTGTAATAGCTAAATGTTTAAAAATTTAGAAGGTGTGGTTTTAAAAAGCTCTGGAAGTATTTATTTATACTTTAAAAAGGGCTGCAGTCTCAGAAAGAAGTGGTTTGTCTTCATTAAAGAAACATTTGGAATATGATGCATAAAAAACAGAAGCTATCTGATCATTCAGTCTACACTTGCTTATGCATATCTTTTTGCCATGCCTAACAAATACATCTACAGAGAGTACAGTGTAAATGAAAGTATGTATTATCCTTGAAACTGGTATTTCAATTTGTGAGTACTTTGTGTTATCTGCAAAACAAAGCAAACTTTATTGTGCTGTAAAATAGAGCATATATAGGTTCCAGTTTTTGGAAGGAGTTACTTTTTCTCACCCAGATGACAAAAGCAATGTGACTCTTTTGAAATCTGTACAAGCATTTCACAATGCACAAGAAAAAGGTACTACAGCTAATTACTTCAAAATTAATTGCATTTCATTTTTTTTCTGCTTTTTCCTTCCAGATACAAAGTGATGATCAGTAACACTGAAAAGGATCCTGGTTCTGGAGCTTGTATTCTTCTTCTGATCACAGCAGTTTACGTTCCAAATCACTTAACCAGAATGGATATTGGAATTAGTGAGTACAGGAGACTAAATGCCCAAAAATTGCTTCCTGACGAGCCATGGGTATAACTTCCATTTCCTATTTTATGCATAATTAGTTACTCAGTACATTTACTCTATGGATACACTCTCTACTAACTAGCAGATTAACAACTGACTTGTTTAAGATTGCAGAAAAATCTACTTTTGAACACCAGAATCCAAGAAACTTTTTCATCTTTTTGTTCAATGGGCATACTTGGACAAGACACTGGTCCAAACTAAAGATTTGTTTTCATAGTCATCTTTTCTGCTGGCAAATGAGCTACTACTTAAAGGTGTTGATCTCATATTCCATTAGAAGTTAGTCCAGAAACTATCCCTGGACTTCTAGGATGCCTGTTCCCTTATTTTGCTTAAGCAAAATGCTGTATAAAGGGGGATTATGGGTGCTTTGTGAATCCTTCAATGAGTAATTAAAAGTCATGTTGACTTAATAACTTATGTCCAAGTGCTTGGGGGTTTTCTGGGATTTTTTTTCCTCCTCTCGGGAGAATTAATTTATCAGAACTTACATCTCATGTAATCTTCTGTCGTCAGATTAGAGCAAAACCTACAATCAGGTGTCAAGATGCTCAACCACCACGTGTAGTATTGCAGTCTCTTCTCCCCACCTGCACACTGGCCCTGAGGTGAGGGCAGGGAACATTTTCAAAAGAATTGCACCATATTCAGATCCTTAAGAAAGCTAAAGTCCTTAATAATTTTCTGCTATATAGAAGCCTGTCTCTTAGAGTATAGTTTGACCCTTAATATGTTGGGACTGATCCTTACTTCAAGTGTGAGCTGTGACTACCAGCCATGAGTAGGCAAGCAAATCTGTGTTGGTTTTGGAGACAAGAAGTGATAGTGCAGCAAGACAGAAAGATGTGACTGCAATTTGCACATCTACTTCATTCACCCAAAGAACCTATATTTTCTTTATGCGTGTTCTAGAAAAATGACAAGAGGACATGAGCCAAATGCGCTGTTAACAGATGTAACAGTGGCCCTTTGGGTCAGACACAGACTCAAAGACATACCATGCATGCATAAAGCTTTCTTCTTAAACACATGCATTGCAGGGGGCCCACAACCAGCTGAAAATATTTGCTGATTGTCAGCCAGAGGATGAGTCGTTCCACTTGTAGTGCTTTTAAATCAGAGCTGCTGTGTTGTGGAGGGAAGGGTTGCATTTAACTTTGACAGTTTTCTGACAGACATCCTGGTTGCTAATCAGTGCATATCCAATACTAATAGGGAGATGCTACCAACCCTTGCTGAACAGCAGACCTAATTTTGCTATTAAGTCTCTCTCATTAATACATCAGTCAACTTCTGTTAGACTGATATTATAGGCTCTGCCTCTATGAGGCCCTATGTTTAATAGAGAGGTTTAGGCAGGAGCAGCATTATTCATCACCAAAACTTTTTTTTTCCCATGAAGGCAGTCACAATGTGAACAAGGAAAACAAGCTGTGGCCACCGTGAGGAGCAGATCTGTGATCTGGGTTTGCTTTGTTTGGCTATGATGGAGCTGATGCAGAGAGGGCTATTCAGGACAGCCTTTAGTGAGAGTCATTATCAGGATGCTTAGCATCACGGGTATTTCGGCACTTAGACACTTAAAAAATCCACACCTGGATGGATATTGTCACAGACCTGCCAGCTGGACACAAATTGGGATAATTCCTCTGTTTTTTATAGCTGCCACAGAGGTGATGGATTGGGCAGGGAAGCTGGGGGGAAGCAGCTCCCATATGACATCACCCATATGGGTGTTGCTGGTCAGGCTGTGAGTTGGAGCGCCCCCAACCCACTTCATCAGTAGCTTAGTTTGAGGAAGGAGGTTTCTGGTTTGTTTCTAAAAATTAATCTCCAGTCTTTTACATAATTAAGAGTTACTCCTGTAAGAATTGTTACAATTTTTGCAGCTGGCACTGTATAGTGGGAGAAGTCCTGATGGAAGGACATAATCTGATAAATGATCTCTGTTTAACAAGTACCCTAGAAGCTGTAGCTACTTACTTCTCTAGCAGCCTGTGGGTTGATTGGCATGCATGTAAGCTGTACATAGTGCTGTTTTCCTCATATTTGTCCAGCTGTGCAAAGTATGTAAATTATTTGGACTCCCCCCAAGCAGAGAGAAAGAAAGCCTGCTTCATAATACAACCAGTATGTCACACACATGCTGTTGGAGAAACAATGCCAGCCAAAATATCTTTGCTGGTGTCTGCACAGGTGTGCATGTGAAGTTTAATGCCATGGAATGTTTGAGCCTTGCTGTATTAAAGATAAGTAACCAACAACAAACACCTGAAAATTTAGAGCAGCTCTTGCACATCTCAGATCACAAGCATACACTCCTCTTAAGGGCAAACTCTTTCAATGTGTCTAGGCTGTTGGTGAATACTGTGGAAGTTTACCTTTGCATGATAATTTGAAAATAATTTTTGTAATTACACTGAATACATCTTTAAGTCTGTAACACCAAAGGATTTTCTTGAAAATTTGAAAAAACTGAATAATTTATTGTGCAAAACTTTAGCAGTAAATAGTGAGAAATGTTCTTGCTATGGGATCATACCTGATCACTGCAATGCAGGAATAGGGTATTGTCCACCAATATAGCTTTCTTCTGCTGTCCTGAAATGGCAGTGCTTCCTTTGCATGCTGATGTCTAAGAAGATCTTATATTCAGAGCGCCTACTTTTGACATAATCAGTTAACATTTATGGCTGAGGGTGGAGAAGTGAGAAAAGGAATATTTACACCTTAAAAAAGTTACATGTAAGCAAGACCAGTAAATCATGTCTGAAGCCCTCCCTTAAAGTGAAGTCCATAAATTCACTAACAGGTTTTTCTATACAAAAATGAGGCTGAAGGGAATCCTATGTACTTACATATTATGTTTGTAGAATCTGTAGATTCTCCAAATATTTTTATTACTATCTATAGGAAAAACTTGGAATGTGTGTATGAACTTCTTGCATTTTCCATTGTTGTCTATGCAGATTAGATTATTTAGGCCAATGTCCAAAACATTATATTTACTGAAATACGTTTTCAAACCTTAAATGTTGCTTTATTTCAATATTTGAAACAGATATACTTAAAATAACCTTTGTCTTAAAATTAAATAATTATTCAATAACAGAGCAATTTAGATACATTTAAAGCAATTCAGCTTAAAAATACAACATTTGTCTAGAAGCAAACCAATTTTTCACTTACCATTTAAAGAAAAAAGACTTCTTGGTGATGTAGCGTGTTGACCTTGGCTGGATATCGGGTGCTTACCAAAGCTGCTCTATCCCTCCCCTCCTCAGCTGAGCAGGGGAGAGAAAATATAACAAAAAGCTCATGGAGGGAGATAAGGACAGGAAGAGATCACTCACCCATTACCATCACAGGCAAAACTGAGTCAGCCTGGGGAAATGAATTTATTACAGTCACACCAGAGTGAGATAATGACAAATAATTATTAAAAACACCTTGCCCCTACCCCTCCTTCCTTCTTTTCAGGCTTAACTTTATTCTCTACTCTTTACCTTCTGCCCCCAACATCACAGAAGACTGCAATCATTTCAGCATGTTTTCTCTGCTGTTCCTTCCTCCACAAAGGGAGGACAACTCTTTCCCTGCTCCATTGTGGAGTCCCTTCCACAGGAGACAGAACTCTACAACTGCAGAAAGTTGTGAGTCCTTCCCAAGGGCTGCAGCTCTTCATGAACTGTTCCAGTGGGAGTCCCTGTTATGGAGTGCAGCCTTCAGGAATGTACTGCTCCAGCACATGACCCCCATGGGGTCAGAAGTCCTTCCAGCAGACCTGCTCCAGCATGGGCTCCTGTCTCCATGGGGCCACGGGTCCTGCCAGGAGCCTGGTCTAGGACAGGCTTTTCAAAGACCCACAGACTCCTTTGGACATCCACCAATGATCCTCCAGAGGCTGCAGATGGATTTCTCCTCCACCATGGACCTCCACGGGCTGCAAGGGCAGAGCTGCCTCACCATGGTCTGCACCAGGGGCTGAAACAAATTCTCTGCTCCAGCACCTGGAGTGTCTTCTCCATTTTCACTGGCCATGGTGTCTGCAGAGTTGCTCCTCTCACATATTCCCAGAGCTCATTTCTCCATCTGCAATTGTTTCTATTCAATAACCAATTTTCATCTTAACTCTGTTACCTCAGAGGTGCTGGCACCATCATTAATAGGTTCAGGCTTGGTTAATGGCAGGTCCATCTTGGAGTTATCTGGCATTGTCATCATCAGGCATGGGGGAACCTTCTAGCAGCTTCTCACAGAAGCCTCCCCATTCGACCAAAACCTTGCCACACAAACCAAATATATTCAATCCCTTGCTTCTGTGAATCACGTATTTAAAAATTATAATTAAAAATTCACATTCATTACACAACCTTCACTCCCATCAACAAAAAAAAATCCCCACACCAAAATCAACATATCAACACAACACCTATTCCTTCATGCCACATAAAACAACAGAAATTCCCCATAATCATACCACTCTAAAATTTTTCAGTCCTTGTTTTGCCAGTTAAGTCTCTCAGTTATTATCTTTATCTCAGGTTCCTCATTCCCAAAGTTGGGCAGCAAAAGGAACTGTGGTGAGTTGACTTGGTTGGACACCAGCTGCTCACAAAAGCCTCTCTCTCACTGTCCTCTTCAGCAAGAAAAGGGTTGACAAAATAAGGGGAGAAACCCTTGTGCGACAAGATAAAAGCAATTTATTGAAACAACGGGGACAGTTGCTTGCATGCAAGCAAAAGAAAAGAGAAAACCCAAAACAACAAAACTTTCAAGTATTTTATTCCCCACTTAACCATCAGCAAGTGACATCTAGCCACTTCCAACTGGCACTTTCCCTGTGGAAACAAGGCTTCAGCATGAGTAGTGATTGCTCTGGAAGACATGCCTTGTAAGGAGCAAATTCCGTCTGTATCCTCAACTTTTACATCTGAGTTGATGTCATATGATATGGAATATCCATTTGTTCGGTTTGTGTCAGCTGTCCTGGTTGTTTTGCTTCCAAAGGTTTTGCCCACCCCATCCTACTGGTGGGGATGGAATGTTGGAGACACAGTGCTGATGCTGTACCAAACACTGGTTTGGCAGCAAGGTGAGGGCTGCTGTGGGGGAAATGTCCAGCTCAGCCAGACACAATGCAGGTGAATATCACACTGTAGTACATACTACCTTTTTTGAAGTTGTGGTTTTTTCAGCCATTAAGTGGCTTGAAATTGAAAATACAGTAAGGTTTTTATGTAAGAAATGCATTAATCTATTTAAATGAACTATATCTTGAAGATCAGCGCCCTCCAGATACAAGGCTCGTATAAAGTTGTGACATATCTGCTGTGTCCCAGTTTTCTTGCCACAGCGTTTAGAGTGTTTCCAGTTCTGTTGCCAGGGGCTTTGTGTTCCCTTGTGCAGCCAAACAAGTAATTTTTCTAGCATTTGTTAAAGGCTCACCTACAGAAAGTGAGTGGCAAAGGGAAGAAAATGTCTTAGCCAAGATTGTACTCCTACTTTCTTTTTCTGCTGAAAGTTCATGATAATGTAGGAATATCTCTGGAAAACAGTGACTTTAACAGATAATGAGAGAAAAAGAAACAAACACCAAACAAACACCCCCCTGAGTCTGACTAGTTTGGGTATTGTATTTTCCTCCTTAAGTGCTGGAACCCCAAAGGTGCAATTTATGACCCATTTAGAAGCTTGTAACCCTGCTTATGGTCTGTGGGTCTTAAATATGTGCAATGGCTTTCTGCTGTTTCTCTGGTGGTCCTTTGCAAATAAAACTTGCAAAACTAAGATGGGAATAGTTGACTTTTCTTTCAGGAATCGCTCTGCTTCAGAAATGGTGAGGTAGAATGTTTTCTGCTCCCTCTCTGGAAAGGTTTTCTAGGAACCAAGAAAATGTGTCAGTGTTACCAGCATGGTGTTTTTCTCAGTTGTCAGCTAGGAAAAAAAAAACCCAACAAAACATTGTGTACCATAATTGGTACCTGAAGACAATTTTTGATCGGATGGGATGGGTGGGTTAGGACCCTGAGGGCTCTGTGGGGACCACTTCCATCCATGGAGAACTGCTGGCAGTTCAGGGGCTTCAGATACCTCTTCTTAGCCTTTAGTTTAGTCACCAAAATATTCCCACAGCTGAAAAAAAAGGGAAAGTGCTTTTGGCCAGGAACACCTGTTGACTTTTCTAAATTAAACCATTACTGTAACTTATTTCACACATTAGTGTAATATGCCTTTTGAAATGTTGTATGTACTTTGCAACCTAATCAGTAAACTTGATCCATTTTGTCTTTCTACATCCCATGTCAGTCTCAGTATGGTTCAAGATGTAATCTACTGATGTGTCTAAACTCCTGGGTTTCTGATAATTCCCAAATATGAATTCCAAGGGAGGCTAATCTCCTGTGTATAGCAACGAGGATGTGTGACACAAAAGATAAATTATGTTTAGATAGGAAAAGGGAAGAAAATAGGAGACAGCATCAGCTCTTTATTGAAGTTTTTGTGAAATTATTTTTGGTCCTCTGGATCACTGTTTGTTAAAGTAGAATTTAGGACACAGAACTACAGAAAGGTATTATTTTTATCTGAAGTGGAACTCACTGATTTTTTACATGTATGCTCCTGTGTTGCAAGAATGCAGGTTTTTCATTAAATTATGCAGTGAGATTATCATAGTAATTGTGGGGTTTTTTCCTGTTTTCAACAGGGTCTAAGTGTATGAAGGAAAGTTTAGAGTTTCCTTAGGGAATATATATGCAAATTACAGTGTTAGAAACTTCTTGGCCCTTTATATATTGGTAGAATTAAAGACGAGGTAAAATTGTTTGTATAATTTAAAACCCTTTAAACTAAAATATATATAAAAATTCACTGAAATTTTATATATGTGGTGTATACATAAAAAGAAATTTAAGCAATGTTTGGACCCTTAATGATATTTAGAAGTAAATATCTGATCAGCCTAAGCACAACATTAAAACAACATATGTGATCGATTTTTGCTGATTTCATGATGATGAAAAAAAACACTGTTTAAGGTGATGTAGGGAAACAACACATGTGGAAATACTCTTCTTCCAGTACTTTAGTCATTGGAATGGCTTGAGCACCTGCAAGAAGAGACATCATACTAAATGTGGCAATTTAAAACCATTTTGATCTTCTGTTGCTCTGTTTTACAGGACAATTCGTTATTTTTCCACTACAAGAATGTAAATTGGGAAGACGTTTGTAGATGCAAATTTCTTGACAGAGAAGTTTCAATTACCATGTTGGCTTAAGATTGTTGATCCTTACAATGTAATCTCTAAATGTTCCCTGTAAGTATATGAGGTAAACTGATAAACTAACAGTGCATGGTATTTTTTGCTTTTAATCTCCAGGAAAGTGGTAATGTTTGTGCTTTTTCTGCAATTTCTTTTCTTAAATGCTTACGAAGTTTCAGCTGCTGCTTTAAATATGCATGGTTGGTAGGTTGGCTGTCGGGTTTTTTTTTTTTTTTTTTTTTTTTTTTTTATAAGATGCTGTTGCAGAAAACATTTTCATACAGATGATGGACAAGTTTATATGTGTATTCATGGACTGATTAGAAGCTATACTAGAAATACAGATCAGGAAGTGAGTAATGCTTTTCATAAACAATGGTGTAGGATTAGATGCAAGGAGTCTGAAAGCTCCATTCCTGTTCTGTTTCCAAATGCATTTGAAATGCTTAGTGGTTTTTAGTCAAAAATCATGAAGCCATCAGGTTCCATTACTGTGCTTTGTAACAGCAGAGACAGTTCTATTGTTAGCCATAACTATAATTATTTCTACATCAAGATGTTTAATGCTCTTTTCCCCATACATAGGGGATAAATAAAAATATTCCCTTTAAAAGAGGATGGGTGTGGATGCAATTTACTCCAGAATAAGTAAAAAACATTCTAGTTTGTTTAATTCCTTAAAATTCTTTGAAGTTACCTTTACTCAGCTTGGGAAGGATAATTGGATGTTGAAGACAGTCTTCTCACATAAGATATATTTATTCTTTATTTGAGCTGAATACTAAAAGGAGATTTTTTTCTTCAGTACTGGTTAAAGGATCATGAGGATTCAAGGGTAGGTGATGTGGATTTTCTCTTGAGTAAGAGGAGGGAGATCGTTGTATATTTAACTGTAGTTTAACATTTAATAATTTTATAATTTCCTGTTACTGGCATTCAAGTAATCACTCCTGTCCTCTTGGTGCTCTTGAGATTATTTTTACGGTGTTCTTGAGGAAACTATGGGATGGCATTTTGCATTGCATGAGTTATTTAAATCATCTTTTTGCAACCTTGGTTGGTACTGTAGGATGTGGAAGAGGCAGCACTTGTGGTGTAAAGCCGTAATCAAAGCTCTCTGGCAGCTATCGGGAAAAGAAAAAGGCAATGTTCACATCTTGTCCTCTCTAATCAAAAATCATCTCTATAATGAAGGTTTTACAAAAATGGTGCTTATAGAACAGAGACAGTAACTGCTTCTTATCATATTCTTTTTGTGAAATACTAAAAAATCTATAACTAGAACAGAACAGGAGACATCAAGAGTATTGTCAGTGTCCTAAAATCACTGTCATTATAAAGTATTCTGGAATTTTTGTTTAGGTGAACTGAAGACAACTTCATGAAGCCCTAAAGAGTAGAATGCAAGAAACAGACATTGGCAGATCAGTCTCATGTTCCTATGTTTCCATGAACTGCCAGTAAAATTTGTGTGTATGTGTATTTTTTACTTAGTCTGTTACAATCCCTTTGAAGAGAGAATGGCAGTCAGATATGCTGGACAAATGACTGCTTGCAGTAGGATAGTTTGATAAAGTTCCATATGTGACACCTCAAAGAGATGTCTAGCTTATCTCTTCAAAAATTTGTTAATAGCTGGGATCTGAGGTAGTTATTTGTACTGTACATACACTCTGGGTGACAAGAAGACATTTTGTCTGTGTCCTGTAGAAGAGAGGGGGACCAAGTAGATAATGGACTGCCAGGTAACACAGTGAATGTTCCCTTCTCTTTGTTGCTTTAGACATGGTGGCATTCAGCTTGAATTTTATTTCTTTAAATGGTCATAGCTTTTTTAAAAGTTTCAGCAACTTGATTGATATCTCTGTTTATGCTGGCCTCTGTTTATGCCTTATCTCTGTTTATGTATGAAAGGGAAGTACAAAATTCAGCCTCTTCTTGAACATGCAAGTTATTGCACACGTCTTAAAATTAATAAAAAATGTGCACAGTTGCTTTGTGGTTTTTATCTGTGTTTTGCTGAGAAACCAAGTGTCAGTAGTTCCTTTTGAAAACTCTAAACATATTTTCTGTGTGTTTGATAAGTGTAAACCTGGTTTAGTTTCATAAAGATCACTTTGCTTATTTCCTCCAGCTCTGGTTGCGAGGCTTCCTTAGTGTCAAAGCACTCTAGTTTCAGACAGCAGAATATTTCAAGCAGCCTAAAAGAGTTGGAGGGGATAGAAATGCCTTTTATAAATCAGTGGAAAACATGATATTTAATTTCTTTATTACACATGGAGCGGTAATTAATAAAAAAAAGTAAATACTATTAGAAATGCAAGAAATGCCACTGAAATGCAAGATTACTTCATAGTCCAGTTGTGCTTGTGAGTCCAACATAACTGTAACCAGTATAATCTCCATGGGACTGCTTGTGGCACAGAATAAAGGACACTTGCACTGCTATCAGACTGGTAGGATATTCTTAGGAGATGGTGATAGCTACTGCACATCTTAAAAAAGTTGTAGAAAATAAGTCAGTTCTGATTACAGAAACCATCCGCTCCAATTTCTCTCTGCCATCCTCCAGGAAAGCACAAGGCATAGCTGGAAAAGAAGTTTGGCCAGTCTTTACTATCTTGTAAAAGCCTCATTTATGGATGGACATGAAGTAGAAAGGATCAGCACAAGTAGAGAAATATGCCAGGTGACACAGATGACAGTCTAGTCCTGAAAGACTGGAGTTTCTTGCTACAAGGTTTTGCTTAAGTAGGGCTCTCTAGCCTAAATGCTGATTCCTTCTATGTCCCAGAAATTAGGAGGCCGTGCCTACTTTGTGGCAAAACAGCTCTGTCAAAAGTGATTTCCTCAGCTGATCTCCCAGTCTAACAGAAACCACCTACAAGAGCCTCCATCCTTGGCTGGCCCTGATTCAAAGAGTTTGCAGAACTTAGAAACCTAAGGCTTCTATCTCTAAGACTAAAGGCTGTGTGACCTGCTGTGGATTTCTATCTTGAAAATCAGTGAGCTTTCCACAGCTACCTGAAAACAGAATTGCATAACAGTACTGTTTATGACACACATTAAGTATAGACAGAAGGCAGCAGTCTTATAAAGACAGAGGCAGCAGCCTCCCAAACTTGCAGAGGGTTATGAAGCTTCAAAAGCTTATTGATGTTTGGTCTCTGCTGAAGTTACATTATGGGTAAATTTCATATTTGGTGTTGGGGGCATCTATTAAGAATGCACTTTTTTGGCCAGAATATTTTTAAATTTGAGGAAAAATAACCTGTCTGAAATGCAAAGTGTTGTGCACTGCAGTCTTACCCGCATTTTTCCCCTTTTATTTTTTTCTTCTCTTTCTTTTTTTCTTTTTTGTTTTTTTTTTCTTCTTGCTTTTCCTTCTCTTTTTTCATTCGTTTATTTTTCTCTTTTTTTTCCCTTCTTTTTATTTCCCCTCCCCAGCAACAACTTAGACTACCATTGTTTTANTGAAAATTAATGCTGAGCCTTTTACATTTCACTTCTCACAGGGTCGCTCTTGATCTCTTCACCCCTGGTTGTGTGTTGATACTGGGGGCTGCCTCAACCCAGGTGCAGCATCTTCAACCTGGTCTTGTAAAACCTCAGGAAATTCCCATGGGGCCAGGTCCCTCTGGATGGCACCCCATCCTTCAGGAATGTCAATAGCACCACTCAACTTGGTCTCATCTGCAAATCTGCAAGAGAGTGCACTCAATGCCATTATATCATCAATGAAGATGCTAAATAGAGCTGGCTCCAGTATGGACCCCTGAGGGACACCACTCATCACTGGACATTGAGCTGTTGAACACTACTCTCT